>JAVKPL010013560.1:0-72632 GCA_032173675.1 Gastrolobium villosum | reverse complement strand
ACCTGTACTGGTCCCTGCTCCTGGACTAATCCTGACTGATGGTCCAGCACCATCCTGACTCCCAGCAACTGGCTCTACACCCGGGGCCTGAACATCATCATCATCATCAGAGGACTCGCTGTCATCACGCATATGGGCGGCAGCTGCTACCTCAAAAGCATCCTCCTCTTCAGAATGAGGGTACACAGCAGGCTGAAAAGTAGACGTTTCAAGTCCCTGGGCCTCACATATGTCGTTCAGCATCTTAATGACATGTGTCTGGAATGACTGCTGACCTGCCTGCATAAATTTGAGGCGACGACGTAAGTGGCCCATACGTGTATCTCCATTTCTCAACCACTGTTCCCCTGATCTGATTCTGTCTTCAAAGTCCAAATCCTCTGATTTCTCTCCTTGCTTCCTCCCCGGTGTCAATCCCTTGGGACCTTCCCCTCCAATTCTCAACTGATCCCTAATCAGCTTGGCATCAATTTTGGGGTGCAATTTGACTTGCACTCCATTATCAGTAATATCAACTCCAGCTTTTTGGCATAACAGCTGAATCAGAGAGCAATGGCCCAGAGAGAATGTACTGGTGTCAGAATGGGCCATATCATAAATACTATCTTGAAGAAGGGTAGGCAATTCTACTTTTCCCTTGTTCATGATAGTGGAAATCAAAACTGACCGCATCAAGTTCACCTCCGCCTGATTAGATGACGGCATGATATTAGAGACAACAAAATGGAACCAGACTCTTGCCTCTCCATTTAACTGCCTCAACCACAGCAGTTTGGGGTTGACCCCATCCTTTGTCATCTCCCATTTCTCCCCCGGTTTTGCAATTGTGTTCAAAATGGGCTCAGCTGCTCCCAATTTAGTCCATCCCTCAAAATTAGGATCTCTCCTTCTGGGTGGAACATCAATCTTCCGCCAATTTCGGCGGAAGTCACAAGTCAAGGCTTGAGTAGTGTCACTGCCTCTTATCTTCAGCAGCTTCTGTATGGTGTAGGCATCATATTTTACCTGCTTACCCCTCACCCAACTTGTGAAGGTCCTTTGCCCTCCTTGATCTCCATTATAAGCATTGGCAAAGAACTCCCGGGCTATAGCCGGGCTGCTGTTCACCAAAATCTCCCCAAAAGTGATCCATTCCCGTCCTCTCAGTTGAGACTGGAAATCTGGGTATTCATCCTGGTCCAAGATAAATTGGCGTTCTCGGACGAATGGCCTATGGGATGTTCTCTTATTGAACCTATCTTCATGTTCGGCACTTCGCCAGAAGTGCTCATCATATGCAGGAGGTGGTGGTGCTGTAGTTTTGGCCCCTCGTGACCTCTTTTTGTTCTGTTTCTTTTGTGGTGAAGACGACATATCTGGTACAACAAAGGAAAAGTCAGTGATGTAATGAACAATATGGCATAAAATTCCCAGATTTAAATGAAGAACATGATGCAACTAATCCCTCATTACCCCAGTGACATCCCCCTTAATTCCCAGAATCAAGTGAAAATCATGTTTTGCAGCAGGGGCTGGGCGCTAAAACGGTCACATGGAGCGTTTTAGCGGCCTAGCCGCAATCCTGGTATACACTGTCCGAGCGCTAAAACGTTGAGAACCAGCGTTTTAGCGCCCTGACTGTTCTAAGTCAGGCATTTCAACAAACACCTTTGTGTGTGTGTGCAAGGGTTGAGCGCTAAAACGGTCACTGGGAGCGTTTTAGCGGTCTGGCCGTAATCCTGTGGTGTCCAGTCTGAGCGCTAAAACGTTGAGAACCAGCGTTTTAGCGCCCTGACTATTCTGAGTCAGGCATTTTTGCAAACACCTTGTGCGTGTGTGCAAGCATTCAACATTGTGGTTCATTATACAGCCCCACAAACCCAGAATAAACATGCATTCAGCCTCCCCAATCAACATACAACACACAACATATATATAAATATGCTAAGAATCATGATAAAATAAAATGAAAATAATATAAGAAAAATACAACCCTAACAACCCTAGCAACCTTCACATTTTACTCCAAGAATTTGATTATAAAAAGATGAAAGATGGTTCATACCTTGTGTAGTGAGATGAACGACTGAGAGTGAAGTGTGTAAAATTATGCAGAGAGTGTGTGTGTAGAATGAGAGAAGAAGAAGAGTAATATAAGAAATGAGGGAAAAGAACCGTGCATTTGAATTTTAAGTGACTCGGCGCTAAAACGTTGAGATGTCACCGTTTTAGCGCCCAAGACCAGATAAGTTACACACACGTGGTGTGCAACTCCGCGCTAAAACGGTCATAATGAACGTTTTAGCGCTCCAAGTCAGAGAGCATTTCACTTATTTCATTTGTAGAGCGCTAAAGCGTTCAGTTTGAACGTTTTAGCGCTCCAAGTCAGAGAGCTCTGATTCTCAAAAGCCTTGTAGAGCGCTAAAGCGTTCAATTTGAACGTTTTAGCGGTACAAGTCAGAGAGTTAACCTTTCGGATTCCTTGTTGAGCGCTAAAGCGTTCATTTTGAACGTTTTAGCGGTTCAAGTCAGAGAGCTCCCACTTAATGCATTCACCAGGACGCTAAAACGGTCATATTGAACGTTTTAGCGGCCAGCACTTGTAAAAAAATTTCTTTTCTCTCAGTATTCCCTCTTCTCTTCTTTCCACAAAATCTAATAATAATAATAAATACCTGGTACAGTGGGTTGCCTCCCACTCAGCGCGTGTTTAACGTCGCGAGCCTGACGAGTATGAATTAACTTACCTCTAACAAGGCAACTGAAATCAGTTGCCTATCCACAGCAGATCCAATGTAAAGTTTTAACCTCTGACCATTTACAGTGAAGCTTTGGTCAGAGTCATGAGAACAGATTTCAACTGAGCCATAAGGCTTCATGCTTTTTACCACAAACGGTCCAGACCAACGGGACCTCAACTTGCCTGGAAATAACCTTAACCTGGAGTTGAACAATAACACCTGGTCCCCTTCTTTGAAGTCCCTAGGTGTGATCTTTCTATCATGCCACAATTTAGTTTTTTCTTTATACAGGCTGGCACTTTCATACGCTTGCAGGCGGAACTCATCTAATTCATCCAATTGCAGCAACCTTTTTTCACCTGCTGCCTTGGAATCAAAGTTTAAAAACTTGACTGCCCACAATGCTCTATGCTCCAACCCAACAGGCAGATGGCATGCTTTCCCAAACAACAATTGGAATGGAGACATTCCAATTGGAGTTTTAAATGCTGTCCTGTAAGCCCACAAGGTGTCATCAAGCTTTTTGGACCATGTTGTCCTGGCATTCCCAACAGTTTTCTCCAATATTCTCTTCAGTTCCCTGTTGGAAATTTCCACTTGACCACAAGTTTGTGGATGGTATGGAGTGCTTATCTTGTGTCTAACCCCATATTTTGCAAGAGCATATTCAACCCACCTGTTATCAAAATGAGTGCCCCCATCAGTGATGATGGCTCTTGGAATTCCAAATCTGGCAAATATGTTCTTCCTCATGAAAGCAATCACAACCCTTGAATCATTTGTTGGAGTGGCTATGGCTTCTACCCATTTAGAGACATAGTCTACTGCCACCAGGATATACTTGTTAGAGTAGGATGATGGAAAAGGTCCCATAAAATCCATACCCCAAACATCAAAAACTTCCACCTCCAGAATGTTGTTTAATGGCATTTCGTGTCTTCTGGAGATGTTCCCGGTTCTTTGGCAATTGTCACATGCCTCCACATATTTTCTAGCATCCTTATACAAAGTAGGCCAGTAAAAACCACTCATCAGAACCTTGGCTGCAGTCCTTTCTCCTGCAAAGTGACCACCATAAGCTGAACCATGGCAGTGCCATAAAACCCCCTTTTGTTCTTCCTCTGGAATACATCTCCTTATGACTCCATCAGAACATCTATAAAAGAGATATGGTTCATCCCAGATGTATCTCTTCACATCATGCAAAAACTTTTTTCTCTGCTGATAAGTGAAATCCTTTGGCATGGCTCCAGCAGCTCTAAAGTTGGCAAAATCAGCAAACCATGGTGGAGTGTCAACAGACAAAACTTTATCATGCACCATCTGTGCAACAGTACTAATGGCCAGCACTTGTTCATCAGGAAACTCCTCTCTAATCACTACCTCTGGACCTTCCTGTAAATCTGTCACAGTGATCCTTGATAGATGATCAGCAACCAAGTTCTCCACTCCTTTCTTGTCCCTTATCTCTACTTCAAATTCCTGCAGAAGTAGCATCCACCGGAGCAACCTTGGTTTGGCATCCTGTTTGGCTAACAAGTACTTCAATGCTGCATGGTCAGTATAAACAATAACTTTGGACCCTAGCAGATATGACCGGAATTTATCAAATGCATATACTATAGCCAATAATTCCTTTTCTGTTGTTGCATAATTCTTTTGTGCTTCATTCAGAATTTTACTGGCATAGTATATAACATGCAATAATTTATCTTTCCTTTGACCTAGTACCACTCCCACAGCAAAATCACTGGCATCACACATAAGTTCAAAAGGTAATGAAAAATCAGGTGCCATGATTATGGGTGCAGTTATTAATTTGTCCTTCAACACATTAAATGCATGCAAGCAATCATCAGTAAATAAGAATTCTTGATCTTTTGCTAAAAGCTTGCACAATGGTTTTGCTATTTTGGAAAAATCTTTTATAAAACGGCGGTAAAAACCTGCATGTCCTAGAAAACTTCTAACACCTTTCACATTTATGGGAGGAGGTAGTTTTTCAATGACAGAAATTTTGGCTTTGTCTACTTCAATGCCTCTGCTGGACACTTTGTGTCCCAAAACAATACCCTCTGTCACCATGAAGTGACATTTCTCCCAATTAAGCACAAGATTACAATCTTGGCATCTTTTCAAAACACTGTCTAAGTTTTCCAAGCATGCATCAAATGTAGGACCAAAAACAGAGAAATCATCCATGAATATCTCAATACATCTTTCTACCATATCAGAAAATATGGAAAGCATGCACCTTTGAAATGTTGCCGGTGCATTGCACAAACCAAAAGGCATTCTCCGATATGCAAAGATTCCATAGGGGCAAGTAAATGCAGTCTTCTCTTGGTCTTCTGGAGCCACAGCTATCTGATTATACCCTGAGTATCCATCCAGAAAACAGTAGAAAGCATGTCCTGCTAATCTCTCCAACATTTGGTCCAAGAATGGAATAGGAAAATGATCCTTCCTTGTTGCTTTATTTAGTCTCCGGTAGTCAACACACATCCTCCAGCCAGTTACTGTCCTTGTGGGAATCAGTTCATTATTCTCATTTTTCACCACAGTCATCCCTCCTTTCTTGGGAACTGTTTGAACTGGACTCACCCAAGCACTATCTGAAATGGGATAAATCATTCCAGCATCAAGTAACTTCACAACTTCCTTCCTCACCACCTCTTTCAAAGTGGGATTAAGTCTCCTCTGTGGTTGCCTTACTGGTTTGACTTCCTCCTCCATCAATATTTTGTGGGTGCAGAATGAAGGGTTGATGCCCTTAAGATCAGAAAATGACCAACCCATGGCTGTCTTGTTCTTCTTAAGAACCTCCACCAACTTCATCTCCTCCCTCTCAGATAATGATGCATTAATAATGGCTGGATATGTTTGATCATCCCCTAGGAACACATATTTCAGATTTGATGGTAATTCTTTTAACTCTACCATAGGTGCTCCTTTAGGAATATCATCTACCTTCTGTTCAAGCTCTTCAACTACTGGTTCCTCCTGAAACTCTTCCCCATTGTTTTCTTCTCTACATTGGTCGTCCTCCGGTAACAGATTCTCTTCCCCTGTTACTTCATCTACAACCTCCTGGATAATATCAATCCTGAAACAATCCTCAACATCTACAGGATGTTTAATTGCTTCAAACACATCAATGGTTACTGTCTCTTCATTCACCCTTAGCATAAGCTTTCCTTGTTCAACATCAATCAAGGATCTAGCAGTTGCTAAGAATGGCCTCCCTAGAAGTAGAGGGCTTTCTGTATCTTCTGCTTCCATATCTAAAATCACAAAGTCCACTGGAAATATGAACTTATCAACCTTAACCAACACATCTTCAACCACACCTTCTGGTCTCTTGATAGACCTATCTGCAAGGTGTAGAATCAGGTTGGTCTCCTTCAGTGTATTGATTCCCAAGGCTCTACATACAGTCAATGGCATCAGATTTATGCTAGCCCCCAAATCACAAAGTGCCTTCCCTACTTCCACATCTCCAATAGCAATAGGGATGCTAAAACTTCCTGGATCTTTCATTTTTGGTGGAAGTTTCTTCTGGATAAGGGCACTACATTCTTCTCTTAAAGCCACTGTCTCACCATCCTTCAATTTCCTCTTCTTTGACAGAATATCTTTCATGAACTTTGCATAGTGAGGCATGTTCTCCAAGGCTTCAGCAAATGGAATGTTAATCTGTAACTTCTTAAAGATATCCAGAAATCTTGCATAATGCTGTTTCTGGATTTCTTGCTTCAACCTTTGGGGATAAGGAATCTTGGCATAGAGAGACAAGTTAATGGGTTGATCTTGTTTATCAACCATTTTCTTTTTCTCCCACTTCATCATCTTCTTGGGTGAAGAATTATTTTCAACTACTGCCTTATTTTTCTCCTTATCTTCCTTCACTATTTCTTGTTCATCCTCTTCTACTACATCCTCTACAATGACTTCCTCTTCATTCTTCTTTTCCTCCATCTTCTTTTGAACAGGCTGAAGCACCAGTCCACTTCTTGTGGTAATAGCTTTACAATGCTCCTTTGGATTCACCATGGTATCACCAGGAAATTTGCCCTGTGATCTTTCAGATATCTGTCTTGAAATCTGACCAATCTGTGTCTCCAAATTCCTAATGGATGCTTCTTGATTCCTGAATGAAGTTTTAGTCTCTTGCATGAATGCAGATGTTTCTTCCCTGAAAGAATTGGATCCTTGAATAAAATCCTGAGTAGTTTTGGACAACTGGGCAAAGGCCTTCTCCCATGCTGAAGAATCTCCTAATTGTTGTGTATGTGGTGGAGGAGGATTTAACTGATGGTTGGAACTGTAACTGAACCCAGGGTGTTGATTTCTGTTCTTCCATGGTGGCACATATAAATTTCGCCCTTGAGTGTTAGGGTTCCTCTGATCATACCACACTCCATTGACTTCAGCTTGTTCTGTTGATCCCCCATAATCACAATCTTCTGTCACATGACTTTTTCCACAGATTGCACACACAGAATTGGTGTCCACTGAAGCAACCTTTTGATTGGATAATTGCTTAGTGAGAGCATCCAATTGCTGCTGTTGTTCTTTCTGAGTCTGCATCAGTTGATCATTTTTTGCTAACAAGGTGTAACAGCCCGTTACGTACCGGTATTGTTAACATTGATTATGATATTAAGCGCAGTTACAATCACAGTAATTGAGTTAACCAGGGCAACTTTTTTCTTTTAACACTTTCCTTTTAGTAAACAATAACTTTTTCCGTAATCAATTAAAACAGCACTATAATTGTAAATGCAATTCGCGGAATCATTCAATTTACCAATATCTCTAATCTTTCTTTTTACTCAACTCATTTAAACTTATCATGTAACTCTCATATCTTACCATGTTGTAGTCTTATACATTAGCTACGCATGGTTTCAAACCGCGCACCATTTGGAGTTCTACAGACTAAGTTAAGTCCCTTTCTTTTAGTCTAGAAAAACATGAATTTTCAAAATTTACACTATGGTAATCGATTACCAGGGGGTGGTAATCGATTACCACCAGTTACCAAAATGAGGCAGTAGCCAATTTTCAATCCCCTGTTCTCTGGTAATCGATTACCAAGCTTGGGTAATCGATTACTCCACTAGGTAATCGATTACCAAGCCTCTGGTAATCGATTACCAGGCATACAGTAGCAATAATTTCGTCCCCTGTTGCATGGTAATCGATTACCATGCTTGGGTAATCGATTACTATGCAGTAAAAATGACAGTTGACAGCTTTTTAAGTCCAAAAAGAGTTGTGTAATCCATTCCTAACACCTTAATACTCCACACAACACTTACACATACCCTAATGTAGGCTCTAGGCCCTTCCATCATGCATTTTCATTCAAGAATGCATCAATTACAAAGTATGAAGTTAATGGCCATTTTACAACAAGAATGGGCCGTTTACAACATAATGTATCAAGGCCTCAAATACAAGAAATGTGGCAATGGACAAGTCCCATGCTCACTCAAAATATACAATTTATCCATGGCATGAATAATAAGCAATAAACAAGACTTAGAACATAATCATGAACACTACAAAAGCATGGAAATCACATCATGCAATATGTTCATGACCTAAGTCTCAAAGTACTAAATGGCATGCTATGTGCACTCCATAGACTCCTCCAAAATATCATGCAAGCTCACTGCGCCACATGCACTCCGCTGTCCACTAAGCGGGCTTCTTGCCTGAAGCTCCTCCCGGCTCATAATGCCCTGAAATGTGGTCCCCCAAACACGGGGTGAGATATACAAATATATCTCAGTAAACCAATGGAGCTAGAGGCTTTCTCCACCCCATGGCTCACTCAATGTGCAAATATAACATCATATAATATGCATGACATACAATATTACCAACAACTGGAGACAAACCGAGAACATCCACAATTGGATTTACGTTCAAGGACTCCATCATATAACTCCCGAGACCTTCCTGGCGCCTCTCCCATGGTTGAGAAGACTCCATGGCAAAACCCAACTGGAACTCCTCATGAGCCCTATCCAGCGAAACTCCCACGTTTGGATCATCCTGGTGTCGCTCCCAGAGTCGACCCCACGGCAAAACCCAACTGGAATTCCCAGCGGAATTATCCAGCGGATGTCCAAACCAACACACGTCAATTGGCCAGTGACCAAACAATTTTCACGCATAACAAGCAATATGGCATGAAAGCACATAATCACACAATGCTATAAACATAAAATCCAACCACAACCTTCCACGAGGTGTGGTGGAGCACACAAGGGATTAAACCCCAGTTCCAAGGGTTTACCTCAACACTAACAGTTCCGTTCCACACGTACGCTCCAAATCAATCCTTCACAATCACGTCCGTGTGGGGCACCCTACAATGATCAACATCATGATCAACAATTTTCCAAATTACACAAAACCTCAAGTTTCATGAAATTTCCCAGATTTTTCCTAAGTTAAAAATCTCACTTTTTCACCAAAATTTTTCATAGCATTTCTAGCTCACAAGCATCATTCTAAGTCATTTTCATCTAATAACAATTTTCCATTTGGGCTCTCTATCATCACACATCTAAGATTAAAGACTTAGTGCATAAATTTCTAGATCTACAAAATCAACCATAAAGATACCACAAATATACTCACAATCTATGGTAGACACACCACCAAGGCTTCACTAAGCAAAGGAAGATCAAAAAGCTCCAAAAACACCACAAAACCTCAATGGTTCGAATCTGTCCCTGCTCCAAAACGCACAAAGGAGGCGGTTTCAAGGCTTGAGAGTATCACCAATGGCTTTAGAAGGTTGTTTACAATAAATTTCAACACCAAAACCAAGTGATTTGGTGGAGAAATGCACAAATGGTGAAATAGAGAAGAATGGGTCTTTGTTCTTCAATGAAAGGGGGGCTACGGGAGGGAAGAAGAAAAAAGAGGAAGGAAGGCGTGGGGAAAGTGTGGGGCCAAGTGGGTTTTGGTCCCGCGGGTCCCACACGCGATTTAACTTTAATTCCGACAATAATTCTGATCATAAATTCTTAATCTACATATTTTTCTGGTCCATGACATATTTTTATTTCCTAAAAATATTGATAAAAATTTCACACTTATCGGTACACTCATACCGCAGTATTTTACACTTAAAAAGTCACTATTCATCAATTTTTCACAAATTCGCCTATTTACTCAATTTTCCGCCCTGATTCCATTTCCAGCGTTATTTTTGTCATATGAAATCTCTAACTCAATTTTTATGCCTCAGAATACATGGCTGGTCAATTACCATTTTGCCCTTTTTGCCCATTTTGGCCATAATTCTCGGATTTTGACTAATCCATCAATTTTAATTTCACATTATAGTTCGAAATACACATTTAACTTTATGAGGTGTTATACAAGGCATCATACCCATCCAACTTAATGATTCCTGTTCTCCTCTCAGCCACTGGAGCATTGTCAAATTCTTGAGACGCCAAAGATTCAAAAATATCAAGTGCCTCCTCAGGAGTTTTGGTTGTCAATGACCCACCAGCAGTGGCATTCACCAATGTTCTAGTGTTGGTAGTCATTCCCTGCAGGAAGATTGCTGCTTGATTCCACACTTCTATTCCATGTTGGGGACATTTTCTTCAATAGTGTCTTGAACCTTTCCCAGGCCTCATAAATAGATTCTGACTCTTTTTGCTTAAAGCCTGTGATCTCATCCTTCAACTTTGCTCTCTTAGATGCTGAGAAAAATCTGGCCATAAATTTGGTTTGCAAATCATCCCAAGTAGTAATGCTTCCTTGTGGTAATGACTGCAACCACCTTCTGGCATCATCCTTCAGTGAATGAGTGAATAACCTCAACAGAATAGCATCTCTTGTCACACCATTAATCTTCACAGTATCACTCAACAATAAGAAATTTTCAATGTGCAGGTATGGATCTTCTGCACTTGTTCCAGCAAACTGCTCCTTTTGCACCAACTGCACCAAAGCAGGCTTCAATTCAAAATTATTTGGCTCCACAGTAGGTCTAACCACGCTTCCAATAGGTGGAATGACAGCAGGAGTCATATAATCCCCCAATGTCCTTTGTGGTTGTTGCACATGATTTTCTGCCATAGTTTCTGCCTGTACTGTAACACTTGTTTCACCTCTGTCTAACAATTGCTGCCTTCTTCTGGCTGCCCTTCTTCTCCTTCTAAGTGTCCTTTCTAATTCTGGATCAAACAACAAAGAGTTTTGATCAAAAGTACCTTGCATACACCAGAATTACAAGAGCACAAAGATTCATACAACAAAAAAATTAAAAATGCTGAAAATTAAAAGACTCAATCTCAACAACTGATGGTGTTCATCAATGTTGAACATCAATTCCCCGGCAACGGCGCCAAAAACTTGTTGTCCTTTTAGCAAGTGCACTAGTCATACAAGTAATAAAAATGATAAGTAAAGATCGTTCCCACGAGGAATTGTGTCAAGCACTGATTATCCACTTGTTATTGATTTGAGTCAACCGAAAAGATTTGATTTGCATGAGTTTCTTGTCACTAAAATTGTAATTGCATAAAATAAGATAAGTTTAAAAACACAAAGATATGAATGTAATTTAAAACAGTAGTCAGATATCAATCTCCCTCAAGTATGAATTCATAAATGAATCAATTTCCATCATGACTTCTCTATCATGTGATGTTAATCAACCTTTTACTTATCATCAAGATGTAATGTCTTACTACCTTGATGGGTACATTAATCAGAAACCCCAATGTCTTGGTGATTCCTTTCATAATACTTGCATTAATTACTAAGGTCTTAAGATTACATTAATATTATAGCATCAATGTCTTGACTACTATAATACTAATGATGAAGTTGTCAACATTAAAACAATGCAAACATGTCTGTTCTACATCATTTCATAAACAAGAATGATTGATCAAGACAACTTCATACAAGTCACATAATAGGAAAACATAACTTCACATTAATTATTCATAAATACACACTTGAGTTCCATTGAATCAGACTACAAAGGACTCTACTCAGACATAATGAAATTAAATACAAGAGAAGAAGAAAGAACAAACTCCATTGTCATGGTAGTGAATCTTCAATCTTCAACTGCAATGCTACACTACTCCTAAGAATTATTGTTAAAAAGAAAAGAATTCATATCCTAAGATCTGATATGAGAGAGAGAGTGGACAATGAGAGAGAAAAACTATCTAGTCTCTTTGTATTTTTCAGGCCTTTTGCCTTTTATAGTGTTACAAATCTGCTGAGAAAATAATGTGGACGCTAAAACGGTCATAACTGGGTGTTTTAGCGTTCATCTTGATGCGTGGCCAACTGCTTTTAACTGACTTGGGCGCTAAAACGGTCTGAATGAGCATTTTAGCGTCCATGGCTGATAACCTCCCAACTGCTTTCAACTGACTTCAACGCTAAAACGCTTGATTCGAACGTTTTAGCGTTTCAGAACAGAGAGGAATTGCACATTAGAGCGCTAAAACGCTCAGTATAAGCGTTTTAGCGCTGAGCTCCAGAGGCTTCCAATCCTGATTTGCAGCAGCGCGCTAAAACGGTCTGTGTGGACGTTTTAGCGCTCAGCACCAGTAACTTCCTTCTTCAAACTGCAGCAGCGCGCTAAAACGGTCAGTGTGGCCGTTTTAGCGCTCAACACTTGGGCAATTTTCTCCTCCAGAATCTTCTTCCTTCTTTTGATGCTTTTTGGGCTTCCTTTCCCTACAAGACAATGTAGATTTTCACAAAGCTCTCAGAACTTGTAATTCAGGAAATATTAAGGCATTAACCTCCTTATTCAACCAATTATTCATACAAATTACTCCTAATTTGTGCTGAAAAACCTGATGAACCAGGGGTTTATGAGAGGCTGCACTAACCGCGAGAAATTCTGGATAAACCTTCGATAATAGCCTGCTAAACCCAAGAAACTTCGTACTTCAGTGACTGTAACAGCCCGTTGTACACCGGTATTGTTATCATTGATTATGATATTAAGCGCAGTTACAATCACAGTAATTGGATTAATTAAATTAGGGGCAAATTTTTCTTTTAACATATTCCTTTTCTTACATCAATACCTTTTTCCGTAATCAATTAAAACAACACTATAATTGTAAAAGCAATTTGCGGAAGCATCTAGCTTAACAACAACACTAAACTTATCTTTTTATTCAACTCATTTTAAACCCATCAACTCATTCTCCTTTCTTACCAAGTTCTAGCCCTTTACGTAAGCTACGCGTGGTTTCAAACCACGAATCATTTGGAGTTCTACCCAACAAGTTATGCCCCTTTCTTTAAGTCAAGAAAAACCTGAATTTTCAAAAATTGCACTGTGGTAATCGATTACCAGTGGGTGGTAATCGATTACCACCTGTCAAAAATGAGGCAGTAGCCAAATTTTGACCTCCTCTGTTCTGGTAATCGATTACCAAGCTTGGGTAATCGATTACCTCACATGGTAATCGATTACCAAGCCTCAGTAATCGATTACCAGTGAAGACAGTAGCCAATTTTCGTCCCCTGTTGCATGGTAATCGATTACCATGCTTGGGTAATCGATTACTATGCAGCAAAAGTGACAGATTACAGCATTTTAAGACCCAAAAAGGTTGTGTAATCCATCCCAAACACCTAAGTACTCCACACAACACTTAAACATACTCTAATCTAGGCACTAGGCCCCTTCAAACATGCATGTTCATTCAATTATGCAACATTTACATAGTCTTTAATATAATGGCCAATTTACATCAAATATGGTCCATTTTACAACATATTCACCAAGACTTCAATTACAATGAATGTGGCAATGGACAAGTCCCATGCTCACTCAAATATACAATATATTCTCATGTCCTACATATACATCATATTGAAGGATCTAGCATGTATTCATGAGCTTACTAAACATGGCATTTTCAACATGCATAGATTCATGACCTAAGTCTAAAGCATACATCATATGCAAGATGTGTCCCTATCCAATGCTCATCACATGGTGCCTCCAACATGCACCTCTTGCTCCACTCTTCCAGGCTCAACCTGACCTGAAATGATGCCCCAAAACACGGGGTGAGATATATAAATATATCTCAGTAAACCAAGGGCCCTGGAGGTTTCTCCACCCTATGGCTCACTCAATGTGCAAATATAACATCATACAATATGCAAGCAATGCAATATCACCCACCAACTGGAGACAACCCAAGAACATCCACTCATGGATTCATGTTCAAGGACTCCATCATATAACTCCCGAGACAGTCCTGGCGCCTCTCCCATGGTTGAGAAGACTCCATGGCAATACCCAACCGGAACTCCTCATGAGCCCTATCCGGCGGACGTCCCCGTTTGGATCATCCTGGCGCCGCTCCCAGAGTCGACTCCACGGCAAAACCCGACTGGCATTCTCACAAGGACGAACCCAGCGGATGTCCAAACTCCAACACACGTCAACTGGCCAGTGACCAAACAATTTTCACAAAATCAAGCAATATGCATACAAGCACACAATCACACAATGTCATAACCACATAATCCAACCACAACCATCCACTAGGTGTGGTGGAGCACACAAGGGCTAAACCCCAGTTCCAAAGGTTACCTCAATACCGAGCCCATGCTCCAACGTAAGCTCCAAGCTTACCCGCTTCCAAAGCGTCCAAAAGAGGCAACCTAGATAATCCACAACATGATTATCAATCCATTTCCAAATCAAACATTAAATCTCAAATAATCATTCATTTTACTTCAATCTCTTTTATAGATCAAATTACCAATTATATCATGAATCACACATTCTTTCTTCTCACTCCACTTTACCACACTATACCATCATCCAATTAAACATCATTTTCAATCATTCAACTTCCACTACATCATTCTTATATCATTTTTCCTCCATTTTCATCATAATTCGGATTCCTCACAAGGTATGCCCCAAGGCTTTTCCATTCATTTTAACACTCATACTAATCATGTAATCATATTATCAACCTATACCAATGGTCCATCATTCAATTATTAATTTCTCCACATGCCAATTTTCACCAAGTTATGAACTCAACCCAAAATTTCCTAAGTTAAAAATCCCACTTTTTCACCAAAATTTATCATAGCATTTCTAGCTTTCATGCATCATTCTAAGGCATTTTCATCTAATAGCATTTTTCCATTTGAGCTCTCTATCATCACACATCTAAAATCAAAGGTTTAAAGCATAAATTTCTAGATCTATGAATCCAACCATAAAAATACCACAAATATACTCACAATGTGTTGTATGATCACCACCAAGGCTTCACTAAACCACAAGAAGATCAAAACTCCAAGAAAACTCCAAAAACCCAAGTGGGTCGAATCTGATCTTGTCCATTTTCGCCCCAAGGAGGTGGTTTCATGGCTTCTAAGTGTTACCAATGGATCTAGAAGGTTGTTTACAATAGATTTCAACACCAAAATCAAGTGATTCGGTGGAGAAATGAAGAAATGGTGAGGGAAGAGAGAAATGCTCATGGTTCTTCACAAATGGGGGAGGTCACGGTGAGAAGAAGAGAAAGAAGAGAGAGAGAGGGCGTGAGGGTGAGGGGAAAAAGTGAGGGAACTTAAGTGGGTTTTGATCCCACGGGTCCCACACGCGATCTAACTTTAATCCCGATAAAAATTATGATCACAAATTCTTAATCTACATATTTTTCCAGTCCATGTCATATTTTTCTTTCCTCAAAATACTCATAAAATTTTCACACTTATCGGTACACTCGTACTGCAGTATCTTTCACTTAAAAAGTCACTATTCATCACTTTTTCACAATTTTGCCTATTCACTCAATTTTCCGTCCTGATTCCATTTCCAGCATTATTTTTGTCATATTAAATCTCTAACTCCATTTTTCATGCCTCGGTTCACGTTCTTGGCAAATTACCATTTTGCCCTTTTTGCCCATTTTGGCCCTAATTCTCGGATTTTCACTAATCCTTCCCTCTTAAACCCATATTTTATCACATAAATTCACATTTAATTTTCCGAGGTGTTATATTCACCCCACCTTTTAGGAATTTTGTCCGCAAAATCAACTATGCACATATGCTAACTCGGGATACAGCCAGAGAATCTCAGTCCCCCGTACCCAAGAAGCTCCATCAGTGCGCGGACACCAAAATAATTGTTTGTATTTTTATCTTTTGGCTTTTCAGCCACATTTCGCAATGACCTTGCCTTTCAAAGGCCCAATGGGAGACCTCAAGTCCTTCCCAATCTCAATCTCAACCGGTGACACCATATGTGAACAACCGGGGTGCACCACACAGTTGTGCACTATCAATGCTTTACCAAGCCAATTTCTTTTCATATGCTTTTCAATTTCTTTTCACAAGTCCTGCTACCTAGCACATATAGCTCATATTTTCTCTTGGCAGGTTTTCCTACCAAATTAACATATCAACCTATATACCCATAGGGTTATGCTACATCCTATTCAATCTGTGCCACACAGGCAACTCTTACTTATTGGCACATTACAGTCACAATTATCTTTCTTTGCTTTTTGATTTCTACGAACTATTAACTCTCATCATCAATCTTTCCACATTTCGTATTCCACATTAAACACTATTATGCAATCTCACAGCCTCTCAGTGCAACTCACTGAGTAAACACCCAGTTCACGCTCACTATACTTTTATTTTCCGAGGGACAAATTCCCATTTTTGGCACCTAGCCACAACTCGTATATACACAATTTTCTTTTCTCATGTTCTCAACCTACAACGTACCATTTCACCTCAACACTTTACCTTTTACAAGCACCATCTTTGTGCTCAACAGTCAACCTATCCTTACAATTTCACCACTTTCACCTAAAACACAATGACGAATCTCTTCCTCAAGACCTTTTACTGGTACTCAATAGACCACATATTACAACTTATACCTTACATCGGTCATTTCAAAGCTTTCAATCACGAATCTACTTATGAATTTCATACACTACATCGGCTAATTCAAAGCCTTCATCCATGGACTCACTCATTAAATTCATGCACTAGATCATACTTCCAATTTCAACTAATCGTCTCCAAACTTGACACACAGGTCCACCATTGATTTCTCACATTTAAGGCAACATGCCCAAGATTTCCATTACCAATTTTCTTTAATCACCATTCCATACTCATGTTATCAATTTCACATGTATTTCATTCTATACACCTCACCTTCATTATCATTTCATTCAACCAGTATGTATCACTCCAAGGTCACATATCAACTCTCTCTCATATCTGTCCCATCACATAGGGATTTTCAAAACCTATTTATCATGCCACTAGGAACTAAATTCCTCCTTGTCATTACTTTCATCATTTCACATCAGTTGTTACGCAAGTCTCTTAGACTATTCAAGTACTATTAGCACACTCAATCATATCTCTTGATACCTAGTCAATAACAACATCCACATTGTGTATTTTCAACACATCTCTCACAATAATTTTTGCATCTATACTGCTCCATCAGTAACTCTACCACCAGGGTAGGGATATCAACCTTTCATTTTACCAAATACATTTCTATTTAACAACTAGCATCACACCTTCTTACTTGAATAACTCACAATTAATCCCTTATTAACATCCTTGGCCATTCAGGCCACCAACTTAACTTAACATCTCACCATCACAAGCCTTTACATAAAACTTTGACTCAATCCATCATCACTAGTCAATTTTCCATTCCCTTCACATAGGGTGATAATCCAATAATTCATTTCACAATTTCTGAGAAACCATAATTCCATACTACCACACTTGGTATACACTCATGCACATCTCCGAGTGCTCAATTTCATAATCCAAACTGCCATCTCATGGCATCTAACACATTTCATCATGTTAGGCATATTACTTGTTCACTTACTGTTATCCAATTTTCACCTCTTGCGTTCCTCACAAGATACAATTCTCTAATGCAATGGGTAAGAACATCCTTAGGTTTAACCCCTCGAGCTCTTGCTGTCCTAAGGGCCCCAGGTGCAATGCCCCACCAATCAGAGAATCTGTCCTTATAATTCACGCAAGAAGAGGTAACATGCCAACGGCTGTACTAACAGTCCCACTATCTCAAGGTTCTACCTCGCACCACTTTACTTATATAAAATAATAATAATCTCCGGGAACATAATCCACACGGAGATAGCCACACAGATAAACACATTCACATCAAATCCGTATATAACGGCAAACAGATCCTTATTTAGATACATAATGGTATACTAGTTCTATCTTGCTCTTGCACCATTCACTATAACTTTCCAATATGGTTCTTTTCTCAAAAATATACTCATTTCACTCGACTAGTCATGAGTCTTAGTCTATAGAATAATCATCCTCACATGATTCCAACATCTTTATCATATTTTGACTCAAAATTTTCAATTCATAACAGTACCCATATTCGGTACAGTCTTAATCCATTGTCTATCATGACTCATAGCAACCATGCTCAACATTGTGGAAGATCCACTTCATTAAACTGAATTCACTTTTTTCTCAATATTTCACTATGACACCAAGAGTGTCCTCATTTAACAGTCCATGCATTCTGCGCATCGGGACCACCAGATAAATTCTGATTTCGAGCAGCGCTCGCCTGGGACTTCCAAGAGCAACACCTCTTAGGATTCAATCCACAAAGGGGAAACCCAGGACAATTTCTATTGCCACATTATTACCAACATGTGTGCCATGGTATAACTTGCACACCGGGACTCCATCAGGAATCCCATACCACATTGAGCATCCAACGACACTCCAAAGAGACAATCTCTTCACATTTCCCATCATAGGCACCCCGGCCTTCACAAAACATATTTATACAGGGAATTTCACTTACATCATTACTCTTTTACCAAAAATAACTTTTCTTTTACCACAGAGTTTACTAACTCAAAACAACACAATTTTACTAAGTTACAACAATCCAATAGCACCTTAAATTTTTATTGCATAAATCATCATTATACAATCATACCACCACATTATGCAACAATTCACAACACCATTAACTCACTAAGTCCTTGATTACAGTATCACCATTTATTCTCACTAAGTCCTCAAGTACACCAAATCCACTTACTAACATATCCATCCGTGCGGTAGTCAACACTGCACCCACCACTTTAACCTAAAGACTGGCATTGGTGCTCCAGGGTTGTCACGAAGGCATCTTATATTGACCACACATTGAACACAAAGAAATGGGTTGATCAGGCCCAAACTAAGGAATCACATGTGTAGCAGTCAATAAGAGTCTACGTACAACTATACAGCACTCACCTCAATTACACAATCATCAGGGTTCCCTAAAGAAACTGCTCTGATACCATAAATTGTAACAGCCCGTTGTACACCGGTATTGTTATCATTGATTATGATATTAAGCGCAGTTACAATCACAGTAATTGGATTAATTAAATTACGGGCAAATTTTTCTTTTAACATATTCATTTTCTTACATCAATACCTTTTTCCGTAATCAATTAAAACAACACTATAATTGTAAAAGCAATTTGCGGAAGCATCTAGCTTAACAACAACACTAAACTTATCTTTTTATTCAACTCATTTTAAACCCATCAACTCATTCTCCTTTCTTACCAAGTTCTAGCCCTTTACGTAAGCTACGCGTGGTTTCAAACCACGAATCATTTGGAGTTCTACCCAACAAGTTATGCCCCTTTCTTTAAGTCAAGAAAAACCTGAATTTTCAAAAATTGCACTGTGGTAATCGATTACCAGTGGGTGGTAATCGATTACCACCTGTCAAAAATGAGGCAGTAGCCAAATTTTGACCTCCTCTGTTCTGGTAATCGATTACCAAGCTTGGGTAATCGATTACCTCACATGGTAATCGATTACCAAGCCTCACTAATCGATTACCAGTGAAGACAGTAGCCAATTTTCGTCCCCTGTTGCATTGTAATCGATTACCATGCTTGGGTAATCGATTACTATGCAGCAAAAGTGACAGATTACATCATTTTAAGCCCCAAAAAGGTTGTGTAATCCATCCCAAACACCTAAGTACTCCACACAACACTTAAACATACTCTAATCTAGGCACTAGGCCCCTTCAAACATGCATGTTCATTCAATTATGCAACATTTACATAGTCTTTAATATAATGGCCAATTTACATCAAATATGGTCCATTTTACAACATATTCACCAAGACTTCAATTACAATGAATGTGGCAATGGACAAGTCCCATGCTCACTCAAATATACAATATATTCTCATGTCCTACATATACATCATATTGAAGGATCTAGCATGTATTCATGAGCTTACTAAACATGGCATTTTCAACATGCATAGATTCATGACCTAAGTCTAAAGCATACATCATATGCAAGATGTGTCCCTATCCAATGCTCATCACATGGTGCCTCCAACATGCACCTCATGCTCCACTCTTCCAGGCTCAACCTGACCTGAAATGATGCCCCAAAACACGGGGTGAGATATATAAATATATCTCAGTAAACCAAGGGCCCTGGAGGTTTCTCCACCCTATGGCTCACTCAATGTGCAAATATAACATCATACAATATGCAAGCAATGCAATATCACCCACCAACTGGAGACAACCCAAAAACATCCACTCATGGATTCATGTTCAAGGACTCCATCATATAACTCCCGCAGTCCTAGCGCCTCTCCCATGGTTGGGACTCCATGGCAATACCCAACCGGAACTCCTCATCCCTTCCGGCATATTCTCCCGTTTGGATCATAACCATAACCCGCTCCCAGAGTCGACTCCACGGCAAAACCCGATTGGCATTCTCACAAGGACGAACCCAGCGGATGTCCAATCTCCACAAACGTCAACTGGCCAGTGACCAAACAATTTTCACAAAATCAAGCAATATGCATACAAGCACACAATCACACAATGTCATAACCACATAATCCAACCACAACCATCCACTAGGTGTGGTGGAGCACACAAGGGCTAAACCCCAGTTCCAAAGGTTACCTCAATACCGAGCCCATGCTCCAACGTAAGCTCCAAGCTTACCCGCTTCCAAAGCGTCCAAAAGAGGCAACCTAGATAATCCACAACATGATTATCAATCCATTTCCAAATCAAACATTAAATCTCAAATAATCATTCATTTTACTTCAATCTCTTTTATAGATCAAATTACCAATTATATCATGAATCACACATTCTTTCTTCTCACTCCACTTTACCACACTATACCATCATCCAATTAAACATCATTTTCAGTCATTCAACTTCCACTACATCATTCTTATATCATTTTTCCTCCATTTTCATCATAATTCGGATTCCTCACAAGGTATGCCCCAAGGCTTTTCCATTCATTTTAACACTCATACTAATCATGTAATCATATTATCAACCTATACCAATGGTCCATCATTCAATTATTAATTTCTCCACATGCCAATTTTCACCAAGTTATGAACTCAACCCAAAATTTCCTAAGTTAAAAATCCCACTTTTTCACCAAAATTTATCATAGCATTTCTAGCTTTCATGCATCATTCTAAGGCATTTTCATCTAATAGCATTTTTCCATTTGAGCTCTCTATCATCACACATCTAAAATCAAAGGTTTAAAGCATAAATTTCTAGATCTATGAATCCAACCATAAAAATACCACAAATATACTCACAATGTGTTGTATGATCACCACCAAGGCTTCACTAAACCACAAGAAGATCAAAACTCCAAGAAAACTCCAAAAACCCAAGTGGGTCGAATCTGATCTTGTCCATTTTCGCCCCAAGGAGGTGGTTTCATGGCTTCTAAGTGTTACCAATGGATCTAGAAGGTTGTTTACAATAGATTTCAACACTAAAATCAAGTGATTCGGTGGAGAAATGAAGAAATGGTGAGGGAAGAGAGAAATGCCCATGGTTCTTCACAAATGGGGGAGGTCACGGTGAGAAGAAGAGAAAGAAGGGAGAGAGGGCGTGAGGGTGAGGGGAAAAAGTGAGGGAACTTAAGTGGGTTTTGATCCCACGGGTCCCACACGCGATCTAACTTTAATCCCGATAAAAATTATGATCACAAATTCTTCATCTACATATTTTTCCAGTCCATGTCATATTTTTCTTTCCTCAAAATACTCATAAAATTTTCACACTTATCGGTACACTCGTACTGCAGTATCTTTCACTTAAAAAGTCACTATTCATCACTTTTTCACCATTTTGCCTATTCACTCAGTTTTCCGTCCTGATTCCATTTCCAGCATTATTTTTGTCATATTAAATCTCTAACTCAATTTTTCATGCCTCGGTTCACGTTCTTGGCAAATTACCATTTTGCCCTTTTTGCCCATTTTGGCCCTAATTCTCGGATTTTCACTAATCCTTCCCTCTTAAACCCATATTTTATCACATAAATTCACATTTAATTTTCCGAGGTGTTATAGTGACGGTCCTGGGTCGTTCCTAATTCATTATTGCTTCAACCTTGCTGGGATCCACCGCGATACCTTCTGCTGAAATTACGTGGCCCAGAAACTAGACTTCACTAAGCCAGAAGTCACACTTAGACCACTTTGCATACAACTCTTTTTCCTTAAGGATTTGTAAAACAATCATAAAGTGCTCTGCGTGCAGTTCTTCATTAAGGGAATAAATCAGAATGTCATCGATGAACACAATAACAAACTGATCCAGAAACGAGCGAAAGATGCGGTTCATATAATCCATGAATACCGCTGGCGCATTTGTAAGTCCGAACGGAATCACCTGATATTCGTAATGCCCATAACGAGTTCTGAAAGCTATTTTCGGAATATCCTCCGGTTTGACCCGGATTTGATGGTACCCCGATCTTAAATCTATTTTTGAAAAGACTCTGGCACCTCTCAGCTGGTCTATCAAATCATCTATTCTCGGAAGCGGATACTTGTTCTTCACAGTTACTTTGTTCAGCTGACGATAATCTACACACAGACGTAGACTACCATCCTTCTTCTTGATCAGGATTGCTGGAGCACCCCATGGGGAAGTACTGGGTCTAATGAATTCTTTTGCCAACAGCTCTTCTATTTGCTTCTTCAACTCCCGAAGTTCTAAAGGTGCCATACGATACGGAGCAATGGAAATAGGTCCAACTCTGGGAATAAGTTCAATGGGAAATTCAATTTCCCGATGAGGAGGTAATCGAGGGATTTCATCTGGGAACACCTCCTCGAACTCATTAACAACATGAACATTCTGAATTGGTTTGTCAATTGGAGTCTCAGACTCAATCCACAACAGATATCCTGCAGCTCCTCGAAGGAGCTCCTTTCTAACTTGTAACAAGGAAATAACGGAAAAGGGCTGAAAATTACCATCTCTTGGAGGAACAATGACCTTCCCAGCTTGACAGTCCAACGTTATCCCGTTCTTTGCCAACCAGTCCATACCGATAATCACATCAAAATTGAATACCCGTAGAACCACTAAATCGACGGAGTAAGTGTTTCCTTCAAATTGCAAAATAACACCACTGCAGATTTCTGAGGCCGTACAGGATCCTCCAGTAGGAGTACTGATATTTATCACGTAGGGTAACGGAGCCGGGGTAATGCCTATTCTCATAGCAACGTGCTTGGCTATAAAAGAACCTGATGCTCCAGAATCAAAAATAACAGAAATAGCATGTCCATTCAAAATTACATTACCTCGAATCAGGTTGGGATACTTCTGAGCCTCGTTTGCATCCAGGGTGAACACCCGAGCCTGAGTAGGATTACGGTTTGGATTCTGTGGACAATCAGAAATAAAGTGTCCTGACTGACCACACCCATAGCACAAGTTGTTTCCACGTCGGCAAACTCCAGTGTGATTCTTCCCGCAAGTAGGACAAGCATAAGAACTCTGTCGTCCAGCAGATGGTTGACCAGGAGCATTATTTCTTTTGGAGTTTCCAGTCCGAGCTTGTAACTGCGGACCCTTAACTCTACCCATTCCGGTAATCTTTCTGAAAAATCGGCCCACTTTGCTTCCTCCCTGAGATTGCACTGGCTGCTTGTTCAGATTCTTTGCTTCGTTGATGATTCCTTCCGCCTGCCGACTCTGATTAATTACTTCAGGCAGAGTGCGATTAGCTGTAGTCAACATGAGCTTTCGGATCTCCGGGTGCAGTCCACTTTCAAATTTCTCCACTTGCCATTCCTCGTCAAAGATGTTTCGATCAAAGTTAGCATATTCCATCAACTGCGCAAATTTGGCAATGTACTCATTGACAGTCATGTTGTCCTGCCTTAGTGACAGCAACTCAGTATGCTTCATTTTCCTCAAAGCTTTCGGAAAATACTTGTCCAGGAAAACCCTTCTGAACACGGCCCAAGTCATATCAACGTTTTGAGCTCGCAGCAGAGCCCTCGCACCGGTCCACCAAGTTAGAGCTTCTCCCATCAGCTGATATGAACCATAATCAGCTTTCTGCGCCTCTGGACATTCCATACATTCAAATATATGCTCGATCATCTGCAGCCATCTTGCTGCAGCCTCCGGATTGTCCCCACCCTCAAAGATAGGTGGCTGAAAATTGTGGAAGTCTTTCAACCTTCGTCGGGCAAGTTCCTCAGCATTGATGTTCAGCGGTGGCTGGTTCTGGTTCTGTTGCCGATATTCTCGCCACTCCTGACTCATGTTTTGGACAAAAGTGGCCAGTCCACCGACAGTAGTGATAAGGTTCTCTTCTGCATTGCTTGGCCTTCCCCGAGTATAACCGCGGTTACCTGCCATGATTCTGCACTCACAATATCACGAAATGAGCTGATCAGACTCACTGCAAGTTATTTATGACAGCAATCCCAAGTAGGTACTCGAGTTCAAATCGGGTAGGTTAACAATGCATCTGTCCTTTATCACAGAATAATTCTAATAGTCTAACTATTTAAGCTAATATATCTCTAACGATTTAAATAATTTATCACACAGCAAGCCACAAATATATACAGTCAATCACAGTCAATAAGCAAGCAACAAGTAGTTCACCTAAAAATAGATACCAAGAACCGAAACTGCTCTGATACCACTTGTAACGCCTGGCAACTTGCAAGGATTAACGACTGTCCCCACACACTAACACGAGACTTTTCAGCGTGCTTTGTCCTCACTCGCACACTTCCAGGGAAAACTTCCCAGGAGGTCACCCATCCCAGAATTGCTCCAAGTCAAGCACGCTTAACTGTGGAGTTCTTCCGATCCTTGTAAAGCCTGGCAACTTGCAAGGATTAACGACTATCCCCACACACTAACACGAGACTTTTCAGCGTGCTTTGTCCTCACTCGCACACTTCCTGGGAAAACTTCCCAGGAGGTCACCCATCCCAGAATCGCTTCAAGTCAAGCACGCTTAACTATGGAGTTCTTCCGATCCGGGCTACCGAAAAGTATATGCATCTTGTTAGTATAGGTAGTACCAATTAATTCTTATAAGCCGTTCCCAACTGTACTGTCCCATACCAGCATAGTCTCTGGAATCCCTCTCTTTCCGGTGTTATTCGATTCATTCATGTACCCCCGTCGCTGGAAGCCTACCAGGAGCCGCTCCTTGTCTGTGCCCTTGCGCACCAGCGATCACTCCCCGCCCTCGTCAGCGCCCGGGATGTTACAATCCAGATATCTGTTCGACAAATATCCGGAAATTTCACGACATAATGCATTTCTGCATTTTCGTGAAGAATCCTTCCAAGGTTGGGTTTTTACCGATTAAAGACCCTAAAGCATGCATTTCTAGGTGTGTTTGACATTACACAACGTTAAGTTATCATCTTTTAGCCTTAACATGCATCAAGGTTCCATTTTTAACTAAGAAAACTCAAGTTCAAAGGTAGTGATCATACCACAAATCAAAACAGAGGTGGATGATGCTCTTGGAGCTCTCTCAACTGCTGCAAAATTCAGGTCATACAAGGTGCACGAAAATGCCACACCAAGGAGGGTCTTTCTCACCAAAGGTGGCTCCTTGAAGCCACTCAACCAAAGAACAAAGGCTCTTCCCCTCAAAGCAAAGAACTAAGCCCAAGAACACCACAAAACAGAGGCTAGAAATCAGCAATGGGGCACTCCACTCTCACACAAGACCACACTCACCCTCACTCAAGTGTTTAGATGAAGAAAATCAAAGGAAAGGTGGTAACTTGGTGGTTTTTCCCAAACAAGGTGGCCAAGGAGAAGGGTGGCAGCAAGGGGACACAAGCTGCAGCCACACTCACGTAGGTAAGTTAGGTTTTTAGGGTTTTGTGCCATAATATGCATATTTATAGCCACAAGGCCACTTAACACGCAGTATTAGCCTTAATAGCTGCGCAAAAGATCTTGATCCCAAACTTTGGAATCTTAACCTACTCAATTTTCTAAGATTTTTCATATTTTGATTTTATTTTTCGGAGCACCTTTCCTGTACGCGCTTTTCCATAGCCAGTATCAGTTCTGGCATCAGATCTCATTATTTTGACTAGAAACTTGTTTTACAAGTCCTACATATTATTCTAGTAATTATCGTGCACTTATTATAATTTTCCGGGATACTTTTTCGGTACGCATTTATACCGACTAACAGAATTGGTATCTGCACTTTTCTTCTGAAAAGCGACTTTCAGTATTCTTACCCACTTACTATAATTATTTAAGCCAGATAATAATTATTAGGGTCAATCATGGAATCATTTCCTAATTTATCACAATTAATCAATTAATTTCCTTAATTAGCGGTGCGGGTCCTTACATGAGACGTGTACAGAACCTTGAGAAAAGTTTAGGATTCATGGAATAGAGATTATGTTATGAGCCATGCCAGGTGAATAGTCCAAGTAAAAGAGTAAACAATCTTTGAGAAGAATAATCAAGGAAGAAACAGTGCACCATACATATATGTGATATGATTAATATACTACTATTATGATTATGGGGGTAGCCCCATGTGGTTATACAAAACAGTTTTGCCGTTATATACGGGTATGATACAGACACCAAATGGAATGGGTCCATATGTAATCTGGTGCGTACTAGATACAAGTTGGCTGTTATATACAGATGTATTATGAATATAAATTCCTCTGTGCACTGGGTGCATGTTGTAAGACGTGATAGTACAGGTACCTCCGTGCGGATTATGTTCCCGGAGACTATTATTAGCTTATAAGAGTAGTGTGAGACGAGGAATTGTTCTGCATTGGTATAACTGTTAGTGCAGTATAGATAATTGAGATAAATGCACAAAGACGAAACATATGGGGGATGCCCCTAGAATAGGGACAGCTAGTGGTAAGTTATTATTACGGCATGGATCATATGGGTGGATTCTCTGATCGGAGGGTCATTACATCTGGGGCCCTTAGGACAGCAAGAGCTCGAGGGGTCAAACCTATGAATGTTGTTACCCACTGTATTGAGAGAGTTTTTCCATGTGATTAACGCAAAATGTGAGGTCAGATATTTGTAAATGGAAAATAGTATGTCAAATTTGGATATAAGAGGTGAGGCATAGTGTGTAAAAATTTCGAAGTGTGATAGTGAATCACTATTGTGGGTGTAAAGTAAGTCTGATGAAATAATTTCGGCTCCAAGTGAGGTAGTAAGTTTGTTGGAATTCTCATCGTATGATGAAAAAAGATAATAGCGTGATTGATGTTGATAGATTGAGTGAGTGTCCTTCTAGGAAGGCTAGTGATGATCAAGAGTTCGGGTTAAAAAGGTGATTTATTAGCCCTAATAAGAGGTAAATTGTGATGGAGTCAAGCAGGAATGTGTAATAATAGATGGAAACTAGAGTTGTAATTGGTTACCTAAGAGTGGATAGCTTGGCTTTACTGGTAGAGTAGATTGAGGAGTGTTATATATAATCGCATATGCCACTTATGGTGGAAAGTGTGTGGAAAATGAATGTTGATTTTGTTTCGATTAGGTACAAATGATGTATGGTCGAGTGCTTATAGTAGCTTTGAACATTTCGAGAGACTGATATACCAACTGATGGTGAATTGTAGAAGTAGTGGCTTGATAATTAAGTTTCAAAGATTCCTATAGTATGTCACTTGTATGTGAGAGATATGGCATTTTGAGTGGTCCATCAGTTCATAGTGAAAAGGGGTTTGGAAGTTGATTCATTCCAAGGTGTTTGATGGAAGTTAGTAAAGCTGTAAGGAAATAGTGTTTTGGGTTTGACATCCATGATTAAATGATCAGGATTACGAAAAAGTGGTATGAATAAGTGGAACGTGTGGTTAAGTTGCAACATCAGAGTGGAATGAAAAGTCAAAAATAGTTAGTGGGTGAAAATATTAAGCAAGACGCCTTGATGTGGAGGTCATTGATGAGTGTTGTGTTTAGACTATGAGAGGGCTAAGTTATGGAATTGAGCTGATTGAGTTGATAAAGTTGAGATGGTTAAGTTAATAAAGAGTTTAATAATGAGTGTAAATTATGAATATGATTTTGCAAATGGAAAATTTTCATGAGAGTGTTTGTGGTTGAAAGACCTTATAGGGCTAATCAAAAATATAAACTATTATGAGTATTGTTAGTTACGTATCTCAAAGAGAAAGATATAGTTGTGAGTATCTAAGAAGAGGTGAAGACACATGACGAGGAAAAGTAAAGTATATGAGTATAGAATTTAATGTGAGTTGTGAAAGTAAACTGGCCTTGAAGGCCGATGCAAGTAAGATGTAAAAACAAAAATTTTACCACGGAAACATACATGCACACATAGATTCATGCTTTAGGACAGTATGATGTTACCTTGTTTTGGCTTGATCAGTCAGGGAGATCAGTTGTCAGGTCTGAAGGGTTTAAACCCTCTAATGGTGATCCACACCACCGTTCGTCAATGATGCAAGAACGCCTTCTTGAAAGCCACCAGATGATCACCACAATGAGGCTTGCTATGCGCACAAGTGGTGAAGGTGGAGGCTAGGTATTCTGTTTGGAAAGGTGTAGTGAACTACCCTACAGAATGGTGCATGAGATGAAGGAGTGTAGGCTAGTTTCTCTCAAAACCCTAAGGAGAGGAACTTGTGTCTTGTTGTGCGCACAAGAGGAGGAAGAGAGAATGATAATTAAACCAAATTATCCTTTCAAATTAACTTTAAAGTGGCGCATGGAATCAAGGAGGATAAGGTGGAGTTGTTGCAAAACAAATCTAGCCAACAACCTCCAATCTTATCCTCATGAAACTAAGTTCAAAACAATTCAAAATCAGATTCATAAACTATCATATAGTACCTATTCCATGCGCATAATTAAGCCCTAAAAGGGGTCCAAATATGTTGAGTAGTTGCATTCAAAATCTGAACCAACTCACCCACTTATCCTCTCAACTACCAAATCTGATTGGAGCTTTGTTTAAGTGACAAGATGACATCCTTATCACCTAAAGTGTGCGCCCCAAACAGCCCAAGGTGATCTCCAAAGATCTCCTCTTGATCCAAGGAATTTATTCCAATAAGATCTTATCTTATCCTTTTGTTATGAAACAACTTTTCATAGCAATTCAAATTCGAATTCAAACACTTGAATTCAAATACGTTCAAACATTAAAAAATTCAAAATTCAAAATTCAAAATTTCAAATTTCAAATTTCAAATTCAAAATTCGAATTTCATAATTCAAATTCCAAATTCAAATTTCAAAATTTGAATTTCAAAATTCAAATTCCTAATTGAAATTTCAAAATTCATATTTCAAATTCAATATTCGAAATTCAAATGTTTGATTATTAGTTTAACTAATTAAATTAATTAGTAATGGCTTGGACTATCCAAGCCCATTACTAAGCTCCATGCGCCCTCCACCCATTTAGGTGGGCTTCCAAACAGCTTCTTGGGCTAACAACCATTATTAGGCCCAATACCTTTAAAGCTAGTTCATCATGACTACAAGGTATTAGTGTGTGACCCATTAGGTCCAACTTAGCTTCTGACATAACTGGGCTTGGGTCCAACAAGCCCACAATCCAATTAATGACAACACAGAGCACTAGCAATGCTTTGTTTCCCCAGAACTAGTCAGATTAATGACTTGATCATCCTATTGCACATATTTGGTTACCATATGTATTTTCCTTCGTCTCGGTTATCTTCCCATTAACCTAGGGTAAGGAAATGTATCAACCCCTGCGGTTTAGGGTAAGCTTTATTCGAAATAGGGAATCTTCAATTTACTGACTCTAAATGCATAGATTCCCGAGTCCCTGTAAATGTCATCCCGATTTCTCCAGTTTACAGATAACCTAATCTCTCACAGAGATTTGACGAATTCCTTTAGCTTATTACCCTAGCCCTGTGCCCTTTAAGGACACGCCCAGCAGTATACCTATGAGTCTCCATGTTTCAGGCAGATGAGGCATACAATCAAAACATGCCTTCAAGAACACAGTCTAGGTAATAACTTCTGGTCTAAGGAAAGACATACCCAAACATAAAGAGATTACTCTAATGACACTATCTGTGAGATTTCCTCATAGACTCTCTTTTGGGTCTGTTCAGTGTGAGCTATACTCTTATAGGTCCACCCACGACTTTAGCTAAGATATCTCCATATCTGTAGCTCATGAGGTCTTTACCTTGTATCCATATACAAGTAGATAAGTCGTACTAGTCTTACCCGAGATCACTGATCCCCAAACTCAGTGTCTCTAGACTAGGAACATATAATTAGGAATAGACATGCGATATCCTTGAATCCAAATGATCGTGATCTCATCACAGATACTCAAGAGATACCTGTTCTATTCCAAGGGGTTTATCCAGTTCGTTCATATAATATTAACAATCATATCGAGAAACAATATGAAACTGAATAAATAGTGCTTTCATTTATTTGCGACAAACAAAGTTCTACATCTAGTGTCCTTTATTTAATCAAAAGATTGTCTCTAGGACACCCATATACTAACAAGCTCTCACTTGGCCTAGAGCCAATTAGACCTAAGTCGTATGCCCAAAGCCTCATAATGACTATCATGTTTTCTCTGAGAAACAGCCTTTGTCCGAGAATCGGCCAGGTTATCGTCTGTGGGAACATAATCCATTTTTACATCATTCCTATCAATGATTTCTCTAATCAGATGATATCTGCGGAGCACGTGTTTAGATCTTTGATGAAACCTAGGTTCCTTTGACTGCGCAGTCGCTCCTGTGTTTTCGCAAAGCAACTGTATGGGATCATCCACGCTTGGAACCACCCTTAGTTCATTTATGAACTTCTTGATCCACACGGCCTCCTTAGCTACTTCTGAAGCAGCTATGTATTCAGCCTCTGTCGTTGAATCTGTTGTTGTCTCTTTCTTGGAACTCTTCCAAGACACTGCCCCACCATTTAAGGTGATTATGAATCCTAACTATGACTTGCAGTCATCCTTGTCAATTTGAAAGCTGGCATCAGTGAACCCTTTCACTGTTAACTCATTAACCCCACCATAGACCAGAAACGCATCCTCAGTTCTTCTTAAGTATTTAAGGATGGTTTTGACTACCGTCCAATGACCCTCTCTAGGGTCTGACTGGTATCTGTTCGTAATGCTTAAAGCATATGAGACATCTGGTCTCGTACATATCATGGCATACATGATGGATCCAATAGCCGAAGCGTATGGGATTCCACTCATGCGATCCTTCTCAGGCTGTGACTTAGGACACATAGCCATTGATAGGTGTACCCCATGACTGACAAGAAGAAAACCCCTTTTCGACTCCTCCATGCTAAACCTCTTTAGCATCTTGTCAACGTACGTGGAATGAGATAAATCCAGCAGCCTCTTGGATCTATCTCTATAGATCTTTATACCAAGTATAAAGGCTGCCTCTCCCAAATGCTTCATGGTGAAGTTTTCTGAAAGCCACTCTTTCGTTATTTTTAATGTGGGATGTCATTTCCTATTAGCCATATGTCATCTACATAAAGCACTAGAAAGACGACATTGCTCCCACTAACCTTCCTGTAAACACAAGGTTCATCCTCGTTCTTGATAAAACCGTTACTCTTAACGACTTCATCAAAACGTATATTCCAACTCCTTGATGCTTGCTTTAGCCTATATATTGACCTTTGTAGTTTGCATACCATATGCTCTTGATCTTTGATTTCAAAGCCTTCAGGCTGTGTCATGTACACTTCCTCCTTCAAGAACCCATTCAAGAAGGCGGTCTTGACATCCATTTACCAAATTTCATAGTTGTGGTATGCTTCTATTGCAAGCATGATCCTAATAGATTTGATCATGGCAACTGGTGAGAAAGTTTCATCATAGTCAACTCCTTGTCTTTGAAGATACCCTTTCGCCACCAACCTAGCTTTGTAGGTCTGAACGTTGCCATCTGCATCAGTCTTTCTTTTAAAGACCCATTTATTTTCGATAGGAACTATTCCTTGCGGTTTAGGAACCAAGGTTCATACCTTGTTCTGATACATCGAATCCATTTCAGATTCCATGGCTTCAAGCCATCTAGAGGAGTCAACATCCTTGACTGCCTCCTCGTAGTTACTTGGTTCATCATCCTCAACAGTTTGCTGATTCTCAATCACAAACCCATACCTCTCAGGTGGATGGATGACCCTCGTAGATCTACGGAGTTGTGTGTTTACTTCTCCATTGGAGAACGTCGCCTGCGGAGCAGACTCGGGTTCCTCAATCTGTTCTTGTGGATCTTGCACTTCTTCAAGATCAATCTTACTCCCACTGCCTCCTTGAGAGATCAAATCCTTCTCAAGGAACTCAACATTCTTTGACAAAAACACTTTGTGTTCTTCCATGGAGTAGAAGTAGTATCCCTTAGTACCTTTAGGAAACCCCACAAATAGACATTTAGTACTCTTAGCACTAAGCTTGTCTGATGTCAACGCTTTGACATAAGCTGGCGATCCCCATACCTTGAGGTAACTTGTAACAGCCCGTTACGTACCGGTATTGTTAACATTGATTATGATATTAAGCGCAGTTACAATCACAGTAATTGGGTTAATTAAATTACGGGAAACTTTTTTTTTCTTTTATCATATTCCTTTTCATAACAATAACCTTTTCCGTAATCAATTAAAACAACACTATAATTGTAAATGCAATTCGCGGAATCATTCAGTTTACTAACATCACTAATCTTTCTTTTTATTCAACTAATTTAAACTCATCATCTTACTCTCACATCTTACCATGTTATAGTCCTTTACATTAGCTACGCGTGGTTTCAAACCGCGCACCATTTGGAGTTCTACACACCAAGTTAAGCCCCTTTCTTTTTGTCTAGAAAAACCTGAATTTTCGAAATTTACACTGGTGGTAATCGATTACCACCAGTCAAAAATGAGGCATTAGCCAATTTTTCATCCCCTGTTCTCTGGTAATCGATTACCAAGCTTGGGTAATCGATTACTCCACTTGGCAATCGATTACCAAGCCTCTGGTAATCGATTACCAGGCAGACAGTAGCATTTATTTCGTCCCCTGTTGCATGGTAATCGATTACCATGCTTGGGTAATCGATTACTATGCAGTAAAAATGACAGATTACAGCATTTTCAGTCCAAAAAGAGTTGTGTAATCCATCCCTAACATCTTAGTACTCCACACAACACTTACACATACCCTAATGTAGGCTCTAGGCCCTTCCATCATGCATTTTCATACAAGAATACATCAATTACATAATCCTTAAGTTTATGGCCATTTTACAACAAGAATGCACCATTTACAACATAAGGTGCCAAGGCCTCAAATGCAATGAATGTGGCAATGGACAAGTCCCATGCTCACTCAAAATATACAATTTATCCATGGCATGAATAAAAGCAATAAACAAGACTTAGAAGGTAATCATGAACACTACAAAAGCATGGAAATCACATCATGCAATATGTTCAAGACCTAAGTCTCAAAATACTAAATGGCATGCTATGTGCACTCCAAGGTCTCCTCCCAAAATGTCATGCAAGCTCAATGCACCGCATGCAATCCGCTGTCCACTAAGCGGGCTTCTTGCCCGAAGCTCCTCCTGGCTCATAATGCCCTGAAATGTGGTCCCCCAAACACGGGGTGAGATATACAAATATATCTCAGTAAACCAATGGAGCTAGAGGCTTTCGCCACTCCATGGCTCACTCAATGTGCAAATATAACATCATATAATATGCATGACATACAATATTACCAACAACTGGAGACAAACCGAGAACATCCACAATTGGATTCACGTTCAAGGACTCCATCATATAACTCCCGAGACATTCCTGGCGCCTCTCCCATGGTTGAGAAGACTCCATGGCAAAACCCAACTGGAACTCCTCATGAGCCCTATCCAGCGAAAGTCCCACGTTTGGATCATCCTGGTGTCGTTCCCACCCAGAGTTGACCCCACGGCAAAACCCAACTGAAATTCCCAACGGAATATCCAGCGGATGTCCAAACCAACACACGTCAACTGGCCAGTGACCAAACAATTTTCACACAATTCAAGCAATATGGCATACAAGCACATAATCACACAATGCCATAAACACAAAATCCAACCACAACCTTCCACTAGGTGTGGTGGAGCACACAAGGGATTAAACCCCAGTTCCAAGGGTTTACCTCAACACTAACAAATTCGTTCCACACGTATACTCCAATTCAATCTTCCACAATCACGTCTGTGTGAGGCACCCTACAACGATCAACAATTCCAAATTACACCAAACCTCAATTTTCATGAAATTTCCACAAATTTTCCTAAGTTAAAAATCTAACTTTTTCACCAAAATTTATCATAGCATTTCTAGCTCACAAGCACCATTCTAAGGCATTTTCATCTAATAGCATTTTTCCATTTGGGCTCTCTATCATCACACATCTAAGATTAAAGACTTAGTGCATAAATTCCTAGATCTACAAAATCAACCACAAAGATACCACAAATATAATCACAATCTATGGTAGACACTCCTCCAAGGTTCCACCAAGCAAAGGAAGATCAAAAACCCTTCAAAAGCACCAAGAACCACAATGGTTCGAATCTATCCCTGCTCCAAAACGCACAAAGGAGGTGGTTTCAAGGCTTGAGAGTATCACCAATGGCTTTAGAAGGTTGTTCACAATAAATTTCAACACCAAAACCAAGTGATTTGGTGGAGAAATGAAGAAATGGTGAGGAAAAGAGGAATGGTGGGTTTTTGTGAAAATGGGGAAAGGGTTCACGGGAAGAAGAAGGGAAAAAGGAAAGAGAAAGGCGTGGGGAAGTGTTGGGGCCAAGTGGGTTTTGGTCCCGCGGGTCCCACACGCGATCTAACTTTAATCCCGATAAAATTTCTGATCATAAATTCTTAGTCTACATATTTTTCTAGTCCATGACATATTTTTATTTCCTAAAAATATTGATAAAAATTTCACACTTATCGGTACACTCATACCGCAGTATTTTACAATTAAAAAGTCACTATTCATCAATTTTTCACAAATCTGCCTACTCACTCAATTTTCCGCCCTGATTCCATTTCCAGCATTATTTTTGTAATATGAAATCTCTAACTCAATTTTTATGCCTCAGAATACACGGCTGGTCAATTACCATTTTGCCCTTTTTGCCAATTTTGGCCATAATTCTTGGATTTTCACTAATCCATCAATTTTAATTTCACAATATAGCATAAAATACACATTTAAGTTTATGAGGTGTTATATTCACCCCTCCTTTTAGAAATTTTGTCCGCAAAATTAAATCATACCTGCTCGCTAACTCAGGATACAGCCGGAGAATCTCGTCCTCCCGCTCCCAAGTAGCCTCCTCAGGTGTGCGGCCTTCCCACTGAATCTTCAGCATGGGAATAATTTTACTTCTCAGCCTCTTTTCACTGCGGTCCAATATTGCAATAGGACCAACGGGAGTCTTCAAGTTCTCCCTGATTTCAACATTATCCGGTATCACCACATGTGATTCATCCGGAACATAACGTCGCAACTGCGACACATGAAAAACATCATGTAAATTGGATAATTACGGGGGTAAGGCAAGCTGATAGGCCACCAATCCTACTCTTTTCATAATTTGATACGGTCCAATGAACCGTGGACTCAGCTTCCTCACACCCAACGCACGGCCAACACCCGTGACCGGAGACAATCGTACAAAAACATGGTCACCTTCCTCAAATTCCAGCGGTCTATGCTTATTGTCATAGTAGCTTTTCTGCCAATTCTGTGCCTGTTTCAATTTTTCTCTGATCATTTCTATTTGCATTGTTGTTTCCCGCACAAAATCCGAACCAAATCTTTCTTTATCGCCTACCTCAGTCCAACAAGTGGGCATACGACACCTCCTCCCATACAATACCTCATACGGTGCCATACCCAGACTGGAGTGAAAACTATTATTATAAGAAAACTCCACCGATGGCAAGTACCTATCCCAGGCAGTACCCTGTTCCAATGTGCAAGCTCTCAGCATATCCTCAACTGTCTGTATGGTCCTCTCAGTCTGACCATCAGTCTGTGGGTGGTACGCAGTGCTCAGTCGAAGCTGAGTGCCAAAAGCCTACTACAAAGCTCCCCAAAAACGTGAAGTAAACTTCGGGTCCCGATCACTGACAATGCTAATCGGTATCCCATGGAGTCTAACAATCTCCTTAACATACAACGTAGCCAACTTCTCTGTGGTGTAATCCACTCGTACTGGTAGAAAATGTGCAGACTTCGTAAGTCGGTCCACAATAACCCAAATTGAATCGTAACCAGCCTGAGTTCGAGGCAATCCCACAACAAAATCCATCGAAATACTCTCCCATTTCCATTCTGGTATATCCAGCGGTTGAAGTAATCCAGCAGGTTTCTGATGCTCTATTTTTACTTTTTGACACACCAAGCACTTAGATACGTACTCGGCAACATCCCTTTTCATCCCAGGCCACCAAAACTTAACTTTCAAATCTTGGTACATTTTTGTGGCACCTGGGTGGATAGCATATTGACCCTTATGGGCCTCAGTCATAACTTCCTCTGCAAGTTCCTTGGGCACAACAATCCTACCCTGATATAATAACAATCCCTGTTCATTAACAGATATGCCACTCTGGCCTTTCAAGTATTTTATACTTTCATTCCGGATTTGAGTCTCTTTAATCTTCTCGTGCAGCTCGTTTTCAATCTGAGTCAACTCCATATCACACATTCTTCCTGCAAAGAAATCCGTTATTTTAATGTCCCGAAATTGTTCAATCACTTCATTGTCCCACATCATCATATGAGATAAGTTGACAGACTTCCTACTCAATGCATCTGCCACAACATTAGCCTTTCCCGGGTGATATTTCAACTCAAAGTCATAGTCTTTTAAGAATTCAACCCATCTACGCTGCCTCATATTCAGCTCCTTCTGATCAAACAAATATTTTAAGCTTTTGTGATCACTGAACACAACAAATTTCATCCCATACAGAAAGTGCCTCCAGATTTTCAAGGCAAACACAATAGTAGCCAGTTCCAAGTCGTGCGTCGGATAATTCTCTTCATGCGGCCTTAACTGCCTAGACGCATAAGCAATCACTTTTCCTTCCTGCATCAGTACGCTCCCTAAACCTTTCTTAGAAGCATCACAATATAAAACAAACTCACCCTCCGGATCAGGTAAAGTTAACACCGGAGCAGTGGTCAACTTCTCTTTGAGTAGCAGAAAACAGTCCTCACATTCCTGGGTCAACACAAAAGGAGTATCCTTTCGTGTCAATCGGGTCAACGGTAGAACCATTGCAGAAAATCCCTGTATAAACCGACGATAATAACCAGCAAGCCCTAGACAACTTCTAATCTCAGTCACAGTCTTAGGTCGTTCCCAGTCGCTTACCGCTTCAATCTTGCTTGGATCCACTGCAACACCACTTGCAGAAATAACATGACCCAAAAATTGCACCTCGGACAACCAGAATTCACACTTAGACGGTTTAGCATACAGTTTCTTATCCTTCAACACCTGCAACACATTCCTCAGATGGTCGATGTGCTCCTCCTTACTCTTAGAATAGATCAAGATGTCATCAATAAATACAATTACAAACTGGTCCAAATACGGTTTAAAGATGCGATTCATATAATCCATGGACACCGCAGGGGCATTTGTAAGCCCAAAAGGAATCACTTGATATTCAAAATGTCCATATCTGGATCGGAAAGCTGTTTTAGGTACATCCTCCGGTTTAATCCGAATCTGGTGATATCCGGACCGGAGATCAATCTTCGAAAACACACAGGCATCCCTCAACTGATCTAATAAGTCATCAATGCACGGCAACGGGTACCGGTTCTTAATCGTCACTTTATTCAACTGTTGGTAGTCAGTGCACAATCTCATGCTACCATCCTTTTTCTTCACAAATATCACCGGTGCTCCCCACGGAGACACACTCGGCCTGATAAAATTCTTCGCAGATAATTCTTCAATGTGTTGCTTCAACTCGGCCAACTCAAGTGGCGACATCTGGTATGGAGCCAAGGAGATCGGCCCCACACCAGGCAATAGGTCAATCGAGAATTCAATCTCTCTCTCAGGCGGAAATTCCGGTATCTCATCAGGGAATACATCCTCAAACTCATTAACAACCGGAATAGAAGAAATCTCCTCCTTTTTGTCACCCACCAATCCGCCCAAAAGGACATAACCCAGATCTCCAGCCTTCAAGGCTTTCAAAGTTTGACTAACAGACAAATACAAAGACGGACAAACAGACAGCCTCTCGTGAGATAGTAACAACCTCTTTCCGCAGCAATCAATCATTGCGCAGTTCCGAGACAACCAATCCATCCCCAATATCAAATTGACAGAGGCCAGGGGTAAGATAATTAAATCAATGGTGTAACCCCTGCCTAAATAGGTGAACTTCACATCTTCGCAAATCCAAGACGATTCACTAACCTCTCCTGTAGCGGTAGTAATACGCATCGGAGGAACCATTCGTGTTACTCTTAAGTCCAACGCTTTAGCCACATAGTCCGCCACAAAAGAATGTGTTGCTCCCGAATCAAACAACACAGACAAATCAACATTAGAGAGGAAAATTATACCTTTTACCAAATTCGGAGCCTTTTCAGTATGTTGAGCATTTGTAGTATATACCCGTCCAACAGTAGGAACAGCAGCAGTAGGAGTAGCAGTAGTAGTCGCGGTCGGCAAGGCCTGCAGATTCGCAGCCTGCCCCGAAGAAGATGGACAATTTCTAGCAAAGTGGCCATTCTGACCACATTTAAAACAATCCAACGGACCAGCACCACATACACCTTTGTGGTATTTCTTGCACTTCCCACATTGTGGGGTAAAATATCTGTCCGCACCACCACCACCACCAGGGGTTCCACCCCTCTTGAACTGACCAGGAGGCTGCCTTACATGCAACCCCCTGCCCCTATTATTATTGAAGCCCCCTCTATTAGTATTTCCGGAAGGACCAGGTGTCCTCTTAATCTCTTGCTCTTTTACCGTATCAGATTTTGGATACCTACCATAAACAGTCTCGACCCTCTTGCATTGGGTCACTAAGTCAGCAAAGTTTCTCACCGCAGTATTAGACATTCTTTTTGCAATCTTTTCATTCAGCCCTCTTTGGAACTTAGCTGACAAAAACTCAGTAGTAGGTAGAGTACCTCCATAATTTGCAAACTTGACAAGTTCATTAAATTTGGCCACATAGGCATCCACAGTCATGACTCCCTGCACAAGGCTATCAAACTCACCTTGCTTTGCCTCCCGAACATCACGGGGAAAATACTCTTCATGAAATAAACCTTCAAACATAGTCCAAGAAATAATCTCACCCTGAATAGCATATGGGCGAGACACATTGTCCCACCACTCCTGGGCATCACCCTCCAGCATATAAACAGAATACAATAACTTCTGCGGATCTTGGCATCTCATCACTTGGAAAATCTTATCCATCCCCTTAACCAAGCAGTAACCTCCTTTGGGTCCCTTGACCCCAGAAAAGCGGGTGGCTTATTTTTCCTAAAGGATATGAGCCTACGCTCATCATCAGCATTATCAACTACCTGTCCCGCGGCCCCAGTGGATTGGGCAACAGATGACGGATCAGGAACATAGCTAGGGTCAGTGGTATGATGACTAGCCTCACCAGTGTGGTGACTAGCCCCACTCTCCCCTTGTTGAGGAGTAACAGATGGCGTCGGTGTAGGAGTCACCGTAGCCGTGTGTGGAGGTGAATTATCCCTCCTAGGACGGTTTCTATCAGCCCTCATTTCAGCCATAAAGGCCTGCATCATATCCTGATTAGTCTTCATCAGGTTTTCAGTCATATTTCTATTTGCAGCCGTCTCCGCCTGCAGAGCATTCAGGACTGCAGTGACCGGATCCGGTGGCAAAGGACCTGCACCACGTGCCCCACGGCGACCACGCGCCCTACTCATGATATCTGTACATGTAACACAAAGGAATGAGTTGATCAGACCCACACTGAGGAATCACATATACATTAATCATAAATAGTTCACAGATAGCTATGGCACACAAGATACAAACATACACAATCAGAGTTTCCCTCACAAAACTGCTCTGATACCATAAAATGTAACAGCCCGTTACGTACCGGTATTGTTAACATTGATTATGATATTAAGCGCAGTTACAATCACAGTAATTGGGTTAATTAAATTACGGGCAACTTTTTTTTTCTTTTATCATATTCCTTTTCATAACAATAACCTTTTCCGTAATCAATTAAAACAACACTATAATTGTAAATGCAATTCGCGGAATCATTCAGTTTACTAACATCACTAATCTTTCTTTTTATTCAACTCATTTCAACTCATCATCTTACTCTCACATCTTACAATGTTATAGTCCTTTACATTAGTTATGCGTGGTTTCAAACCGCGCACTATTTGGAGTTCTACACACCAAGTTAAGCCCCTTTCTTTTTGTCTAGAAAAACCTGAATTTTCGAAATTTACACTGTGGTAATCGATTACCAGTGGGTGGTAATCGATTACCACCAGTCAAAAATGAGGCAGTAGCCAATTTTTCATCCCCTGTTCTCTGGTAATCGATTACCAAGCTTGGGTAATCGATTACTCCACTTGGTAATCGATTACCAAGCCTCTGGTAATCGATTACCAGGCAGACAATAGCATTTATTTCGTCCCCTGTTGCATGGTAATCGATTACCATGCTTGTGTAATCGATTACTATGCAGTAAAAATGACAGATTACAGCATTTTCAGTCCAAAAAGAGTTGTGTAATCCATCCCTAACATCTTAGTACTCCACACAACACTTACACATACCCTAATGTAGGCTCTAGGCCCTTCCATCATGCATTTTCATACAAGAATACATCAATTACATAATCCTTAAGTTTATGGCCATTTTACAACAAGAATGCACCATTTACAACATAAGGTGCCAAGGCCTCAAATGCAATGAATGAGGCAATGGACAAGTCCCATGCTCACTCAATATATACAATTTATCCATGGCATGAATAAAAGCAATAAACAAGACTTAGAAGGTAATCATGAACACTACAAAAGCATGGAAATCACATCATGCAATATGTTCATGACCTAAGTCTCAAAATACTAAATGGCATGCTATGTGCACTCCAAGGTCTCCTCCCAAAATGTCATGCAAGCTCAATGCACCGCATGCAATCCGCTGTCCACTAAGCGGGCTTCTTGCCCGAAGCTCCTCCCGGCTCATAATGCCCTGAAATGTGGTCCCCCAAACACGGGGTGAGATATACAAATATATCTCAGTAAACCAATGGAGCTAGAGGCTTTCTCCACTCCATGGCTCACTCAATGTGCAAATATAACATCATATAATATGCATGACATACAATATTACCAACAACTGGAGACAAACCGAGAACATCCACAATTGGATTCACGTTCAAGGACTCCATCATATAACTCCCGAGACATTCCTGGCGCCTCTCCCATGGTTGAGAAGACTCCATGGCAAAACCCAACTGGAACTCCTCATGAGCCCTATCCAGCGGAAGTCCCACGTTTGGATCATCCTGGTGTCGCTCCCAGAGTCGACCCCACGGCAAAACCCAACTAAAATTCCCAACGGAATATCCAGCGGATGTCCAAACCAGCACACGTCAAGTGGCCAGTGACCAAACAATTTTCACACAATTCAAGCAATATTACAAGCACATAATCACACAATGCCATAAACACAAAATCCAACCACAACCTTCCACTAGGTGTGGTGGAGCACACAAGGGATTAAACCCCAGTTCCAAGGGTTTATCTCAACACTAATATAACACCTCATATATTTAAATGTGAATTTTTATATTATAATGTGAGATGAAAGTTGGTGGATTAGTGAAAATCCAAGAATTATGGCCAAAATGGGCAAAAAGGGCAAAATGGTAATTGACCAGCCGTGTATTCTGAGGCATAAATACTGAGTTAGAGATTTCATATGACAAAAATAATACTGGAAATGGAATCAGGGCGGAAAATTGAGTGAATAGGCAAATTTGGGAAAAATTGATGAATAGTGATTTTTAAGTGTTAAATACTGTGGTGTGAGTGTACCGATAGGTGTGAAATTTTTATCAATATTTTGGAGAAATAAAAATATGTCATGGACTGGAAAAATACGTAGATTAAGAATTTATGATCGTAATTTTTATCGGGATTAAAGTTAGATCGCGTGTGGGACCCGTGTGACCGAAGTCACTTAGCCCCCACCACTTTTTCTCCTTCCTTCCCTTCCTTTTCTTCTTCTTATGCGCGCCCTCCCCTGCTGTGAAGAAAAGAAAAACACCATTCCTTCACATTCTTGCCATTTCTTCATTTCTTCACCAAACCGCTTGATTTCGGTGTTGAAATCTATTGTAAACAACCTTCTAGATCCATTGGTAACACTTAGAAGCCTTGAATCCATCTCTTGGCTGCGTTTTTGGCCAAAAACAGATCCGACCCACTTGTGTTCTTGGAGTTTCTTGGAGCTTTTGGGTTTCCTTTGGCTTAGTGGAGCCTTGGTGGTGAGCATACACTTGATTGTGAGTATACTTGTGGTATTTTTGTGGTTGATTTTGTAGATCTAGGAATTTATGCTCTAAACCTTTAATTTTAGATGTGTGATGATAGAGAGCCCAAATGGAAAAATGCTATTAGATGAAAAGGCCTTAGAATCATGCTTATAAGCTAGAAATGCTATGATGATTTTTGGTGAAAAAGTTAGGTTTTTAACTTAGGAAAACTTGAGGAATTTTCATGAAAATTGAGGTTTGGTGTAATTTGGATTTGATGATTGTTGTAGGGTGCCTCACACGGACGTGATTGTGAAAAGTTGAATTGGAGCATACGTTTGGAACGGATTTGCTAAGTGTTGAGGTAAACCCTTGGAACTTGGGTTTAATCCCTAGTGTGCTCCACCACACCTAGTGGAAGGTTGTGGTTGGATTTTGTGGTTATGGCATTGTGTGATTGTGTGCTTGTATGCATATTGCTTGGATTTTATGAAAATTGTTTGGTCACTGGCCAGTTGAAGTGTGTTGGGTTTGGACATCCGCTGGATCATTTCGATGGCGAAGTGCCATTTGGGTATGCCATGGGGTCGACTCATGGGAGCGACACCAGGATGAGCCAAACGGGGGACATCCGCCGGATAGGTCTCTTGAGGAGTTCCGGTTGGGTTGGCCATGGAGTTTTCTCAACCATGGGAGAAGCTCTAGGATTGTCTCGGGAGTTATATGATGGAGTCCTTGAACATGAATCCATGCGTGGATGTTCTTGGGTTGTCTCCAGTTGGTTGGTGATATTGTATTGCTTGCATATTACATGATGTCATATTTATACATTTGAGTGAGCCATGGAGTGGAGAGAGCCTCTAGCTCCATTGGTTTACTGAGATATATCCGTATATCTCACCCTGTGTTTGGGGGACCACATTTCAGGTCACTATGAGCCGGGAGGAGCTTCGGGCAAGAAGCCCACTTAGTGGACTGTGGATTGCTTAGGGTGCATGGAGCTTTCATGACATTTTGGAGGAGTCTATGGAGTGCACATAGCATGACATTAGTATTTTGAGACTTAGGTCATGAACATATTGCATGATGTTATTGCCATGCTTTTTGTAGTGTTCATGATGGTATACTAAGTCTTGTTTATTGTTTATTATTCATGACATGGATAATTGTATATTTTGAGTGAGCATGGGACTTGTCCATTGCCACATTCATTGCACTTGAAGTCTTGGTATTCATGTTGTAAAAATGGTCCATATTTGTATGTAAATGGCCATTACTTTGAGGACTTTGTAAATGATGTATGTTTTAAGGAAATTGCATGATGGAAGGGCCTAGAGCCTACATTAGGATGTGTTTAAGTGTTGTGTGGAGTACCAAGGGATTAGGGATGGATTACACAACCTTTCTTGGGCTTAAAATGCTGTAATCTGTCATTTTTGCTGCATAGTAATCGATTACGCAAGCATGGTAATCGATTACGCAAGCATGGTAATCGATTACCATGCAACAGGGGACGAAAATTGGCTACTGTCTTCACTGGTAATCGATTACTGAGCTTTGGTAATCGATTACCATGTGAGGTAATCGATTACCCAAAGTTGGTAATCGATTACCAGAACAGAGGAGGTTAAATTTTAGCTACTGCCTCATTTTTGACAGGTGGTAATCGATTACCACCCACTGGTAATCGATTACCACAGTGTAATTTTCGAAAATTCAGGTTTTTCTAGACTAAAGGAAAGGGGCTTAACTTGATGGGTAGAACTCCAAATGGTACGTGGTTTGAAACCACGCGTAGATAACGTAAAGGACTACAACTTGGTAAAATGTGAGAGTAAGATGGTGAGTTTAAATGAATTGAATAAAAAGAAGAATTAATGATGTTAGTAAAATGTATGATTCCGCGAATTGCATTTACAATTATAGTGTGGTTTTAATTGATTACGGAAAAGTATTGATGTAAGAAAAGGAAAATGATAAAAGAAAAATTTGCCCGTTGTAACGCCCTCCCTTGTATGCATCCAAGAGAGTCGTTTGCTAAGCGGAATTAGAGTCGTTAACGTCACATGAGCTAACAAAGCAGTATACAAATCCGTATAAAAATTTTCACACTTAAATTCTTTTCACAAGGGTTTTCCAAAATAGTCATTGTTCACAAAAGTTCCAGCTAACATAATTATGATAAAGACTACAGTCATCCAAAAGTTTCAAAACATTAATCATTACAGTTATCCATTTAAACAAACAGCAACACTGATAATCCACGCATCAGCAATCAACAGCAAAATATTACTCCTTCAAATGCTCTTGCGTCCTCCTGCCATTTTGGAAAAATAGCAGCCCCGAAGGGGTGAGAATAATCCCAGTAGTGTGGCAATAAAACCAATAATATAACAATATTAACTAGGCACAAAATCATAAACAGTCACTTCAACATATCCTTGTTCCTTTTCCTTTTTATCATATTCATATATTGCGTATATAACGCCTTTCCTTTGCGCTTTTAGCACCGTCGTGCGCGCACTTCACAGTGGAATCAAATATCCCTTGGCACCTGAGCTCCATGTGGATTCCATCTGTGGGCCTATGCGGACTGATGCCAAGTGTCCCATACCCCGGTACCTTGGGGATGCCTATATGATGCTTGCTCAAACACATGGTCCTGTACATAACTATTCTAAAACAAGGCCTATATGATCATGATATATGCATGTCATGCTATGCTTTTACACACACAAAGCGTAAAAATGCAGTATGATGTAAGGTGCATGCTTATATACCTTTCATATGCGTTATGCTGCCACATAACGTCTTTACCTCATAGTCATATAGCCATCACGGCACATTTATGGCAGTTTCCTTTCATTATAATGGAACATAATATTCTTACGGCATATGGAGCATCATGTTACAATTCTATACCAGTAGTCAATGGTTACATTAGGCCTCATCGCCTGACACTTACCTTTGCGTGCCTTAAGTATTACCAAACCGCAGCGAAGTTTCTCACTTCTAAAGCGCACCTAAATCATTTACAACTAATCATTTACAGTGGCTATTTACAGCAGCAAAACAGTGAGCATACAGCAGCAAAACAGTGAGCATTTACAGCAGCGAAACAGTGAGCATACAGCAGCAAAACAGTGAGCATACAGCAGCAAACAGTGAGCATTTACAGCAGCAAAACAGTGAGCATACAGCAGCAAAACAGTGAGCATTTACAGCAGCAAAACAGTGAGCATTTACAGCAGTAAAACAGTGAGCATACAGCAGCAAAACAGTGAGCATACAGCAGCAAAACAGTGAGCATACAGCAGCAAAACAGTGACGTTTTAAACAGAAACAGTGGCGTTTTTAAAACAGAAACAGTGGCACTTTGAACTTCCAAAACAGTGGCATAAATCTAGGTTTTTGGACATTGAAACAGTGGCATATCATGGATTAAACAGTGACATTTTATGCATACAAACAGTGGCATAGAAGGACTAAAACAGTGGCATTTTTATGCATAAAAATAGTGGCATATGATGACTAAAACAGTGGCATTTGATGCATAAAAACAGTGGCATTTATGCATATAAACAGTGGCATATGATGACTAAAACAGTGGCACATTATGCATAAAACAGTGGCATTTGATGACTTAAAACAGTGGCATATTATGCATAAAAACAGTGGCATATGATGACTAAAACAGTGGCACATTATGCATAAAACAGTGGCATAGGATGACTTAAAACAGTGACCTTTTATGCATAAAAACAGTGGCATTTTAAGCATGGAAACAGTGACATTTCATGACTAAAACAGTGGCATTTTAAGCATGGAAACAGTGGCATTTCATGACTAAAACAGTGGCATTTTAAGCATGGAAACAGTGGCATTTCATGACTAAAACAGTGGCATTTTAAGCATGGAAACAGTGGCATTACATGGCTAAAACAGTGGCTTAAGGAGCACTAAAACAGTGACATATATGTGCAGAAACAGTGGCATATAATGTGCAGAAACAGTGGCATGTAATGTGCAGAAACAGTGGCTTTTAAGTGCAGAAACAGTGGCATGTAATGTGCAGAAACAGTGGCTTTTAAGTGCAGAAACAGTGGCATTTTAGGTGCAGAAACAGTGGCATATCATGGTGATTTTGAGGGACCGAAACAGTGGCATTTTATCTACAAAATAGTGGCTCATCAAACCGAAACAGTGGCACATTTCTTCTTTAAAACAGAGGCACATCCATACAAGAAATAGTGGCATAAGCTTAAACATAACCATAAGATTTTTATGCATACAATTCATCATGAAATGACTCCATACTTATACTTTTATCATGCTCAACCAAGGATCCAAAGCAACACATATACAAGGAGGCATTCAAGCATACATACATGGCTACACAAAGAAAAAGTTCAAGTTCAAGGCCTACCTCTTGTAGCACACCCTTCAAAGTCAAGGATCACACCACCTTCTAGCTTCACTACACACAAGTCCACACTTCCTAAGAGGTCCTATGCGCAACAAGTGAGGAACAAGGCTTGCACTAGCTTGGTGTATGGTTGAGGTGAGGGAAGGAGGGGATGTTGGTTTGACAAGGTCTTCTTGCTCCAAGGGGGCTTGTTGGTGCGGCTAAGAGAGTGAGGAGGAGGAGGGAATGTTGGCTGCACTTGCACATGAAGCCAACTCCCTCTCCATGCGCACATATATAGGGAAAGTGAGGGAAAATTGCCATGATTAACTATCATGAAAAATTCAGATTTCTTTGAGAGGATGGGGCTGCATATAAGGCTGAAACAAGCAAGGTTTGCTTCTACTTTACTCTATTTACATGCAAAGAGTGAGGGGTGATATGATCAGATTTGGGACTGCCCAAAGTCAGAGAAATTTTCTGCACCATTGACCAAATTATGCGCATGAAGTGGGGTGGAAGAGGTGCATCATGTGCACATGCAAAAGGTTCACTAAGTCAACAAGCAATTCCACTTGGTGGCAGCCAAAAATCTGCATTGATGCAGTCCTTGGTGCGCAAATTATGAGAGGAAAAGAGGTGTATTATGAGTGCAGGTTTTGTGGCAGTCTAACACTCATTTTGGGCTGTCCTAAGTCAGAAAATTTCTGCATAAAAAGCCAAACCATGCGCACAAAGTGAGGTGTGAGGGAGGTTCACTAAGTCCACAAGCAAGAGAGCTTTGTGGCAGCCAAGGATTCTGATTTTATGGAGCTGCCCTCTGCGCAAAAATGATGGGAATGCAGTCCCAAGACCCTACACATGATGCATGTGGAAGGAGGAGGAGATTTGACTCATGAAGGGCTGCAAAAGCTTGCCAAAAATCTGCACAAAACAGTGTCATGATGGAGGGTGTAAGTGGTTCTCCAAGTCAACAAGTTAGGCAGTTTGTGTCATAAGAAAAATTCTGCATCAAGACCCCTCCCATGTGCGCCAAAATGGGGAATTATGCAGCCTAAAAAATCATGCTAAAATGCACATGTGGCTTCCATGAAATAAGGTTTAAATCAAGTTATGCTTAAGCAAGATGAGGTGGCGGTTTTAACAAGGTAAAATGGCAGATTTCAAAGTCCTAAATCACCCTTACTTGTGCGCAAAATGAGAAGGAAAAACATTAAGCCAAGTGGTTGTTCCTTGATGCACAAGACACCCTAATTGGGCAAGGCTTAGGGGAAATAAGAATGGTTATAACTTTGGGCTGAATTAGCTTGATCCAAGAGCCATCCTTGGGCCATTGGCCACACACACAAAGGATCCAAACACACAAGTCCAAAAGCAACAAGTCCATACACACTCAAGCCCACATCCAAACACTAATGCCTTCTAACACACACTCACAATACTCATAAGATTAAATTCACATGTCTACATATGTATCTTCCTATGATTTAATTTAATTAATTACCTTAGTCTTATCCAAGGATAAAGGTCAACCAATTCACAAGCCATTACACATAAACCATACATCCGAATTCTACACATGTACATATAACATATAGTACCTATGCATTTTACTAATTATGCGGGATGTTACACTCTCCCCACCAAATAGGAATTTTGCCCGCAAAATTAAACTTACTTAAGAGCTAAACAGTTCTGGATAGCGTTTCTGAACGTCGTCCTCGCGCTCCCAAGTGGCTTCAGCTGCCGATCTGTTGTTCCATAATACCTTCACCAAAGGAATCTCTTTAGAACGGAGTCGCTTGACGGATCTTTCAAGAATTTGGAATGGTTGCACTTGATAAGTCAGATTTTCCTTGAGTTCCACTTCTTCTGGTTGTAACACGTGAGATGGGTCAGAGAGATACCTCCGAAGCTGAGACACATGAAATACATTGTGAATTCTTGACAAATTGGGTGGTAAGGCCAACCGGTATGCAGACTCTCCAATCCGGTCCATAATCAGATACGGTCCTAAGTACCGTGGACTTAACTTCTTTACTCCCATTCTCCTTCCGAGTCCCGATGTAGGAGTGATTCTCAAAAATGCATGGTCTCCGACTTCGAAAGATAGAGGCTTATGACGCTTGTCGTAATAACTCTTCTGTCTTGCCTGAGCCCTCTGCATATTCTCTCGAATCTTCTTTACTTGTTCGGATGTTTCTTGAATTAGATCGGGTCCTAACATACTTCGCTCACCCACTTCCGTCCAACATAAAGGGGATCTGCATTTTCTCCCATACAAAGCTTCATACGGTGCCATCTGAATACTGGAATGGTAACTGTTGTTGTAGGCAAACTCAATCAACGAAAGATAACTATCCCAGCTGCCTCCTAACTCCAACACACATGCTCGCAACATGTCCTCTAAAGCTTGAATGGTGCGTTCCGTCTGTCCATCGGTCTGCGGATGATAAGCAGTACTCAACCTCAATTGGGTCCCTAATGCTCTTTGAAAGGATTCCCAAAACTTAGATGTAAACTTGGGATCACGATCACTGACAATACTCGTAGGAACTCCGTGCAGCTTCACAATCTCCTGCAGATAAATTCTAGCAAGCCTCTCTGTGTCATATGTGGTTCTAACACGCAAGAAATGAGCTGACTTCGTTAAACGATCGACAATCACCCAGATAGAATCATATCCTTCTCGCGTCCGAGGAAGTCCAACTACAAAATCCATCGAAATGCTGTCCCACTTCCATTCGGGAATCTCCAAGGGTTGAAGGAGTCCCGACGGTTTCTGATGTTCGTACTTCACCTTCTGACAAGTTAAGCATCGAGATACATACTCCGCAATATCACGCTTCATACCCGGCCACCAAAACGAGGTCTTCAAATCATGGTACATCTTCGTGGATCCAGGATGAACTGCATACTTACCCTTGTGAGCTTCCTGCAAAACTTCTTGCTTCAACTCTTCATTCGGCACAACCAGCCGTCCTTGAAATCTCCAAACATCATTCTCACCCTTTACAACCTCTGGGTTGCCAACCAAATCACGGACTAACTCTTCATCTTTCTGAGCCTCCTTAATTCTACTGATCAATTCATTCTCCACCTTTATATTCCCCAATCTTATGCTACTTCCTCTCTCGTCTACCGATAAGTTCAAGTCTCGAAAGGCCTCAAACAATTTCAGCTCTTCTATCATCAGAGTTGCAGTGTGTAGTGTCTTCCTGCTCAGAGCGTCAGCTACCACGTTTGCCTTTCCTAAGTGGTACTTAAGGTCAAAATCGTAGTCCTTCAGAAATTCCATCCACCGACGTTGCCGCATATTCAGCTCCTTCTGGTCGAACAAGTACTTCAAACTCTTATGATCGCTGAACACGTCAAACTGCGAACCATACAAGTGGTGCCTCCAGATTTTGAGTGCGAACACTATAGCTGCTAACTCCAAATCGTGCGTAGGATAATTTTCTTCGTGAGGCTTCAGTTGTCGAGATGCATAGGCTACCGCCATACGATCCTGCATCAACACGCATCCAAGTCCTTTCAGCGACGCATCGCAGTAAACTTCGAACCTTCGAGTAGGATCCGGAATCGTGAGTACGGGAGCACTCGTCAATCTGCTCTTTAGCTCTAAGAAACATTCTTCACAGGCTTCAGTCCACTCAAAAGGCTTATCCTTCCGAGTGAGACGAGTAAGGGGTTGCACTATCTGAGAGAAATTCTGGATAAACCTTCGATAATATCCAGCCAGACCTAAGAAACTTCGTACTTCGGTGACCGTCTTGGGTCGTTCCCAATTCATGACAGCTTCAACTTTGCTGGGGTCCACCGCGATACCTTCTGATGAAATGACATGGCCCAGAAACTGGACCTCTTTAAGCCAAAACTCGCACTTCGACCATTTCGCGTACAACTGCTTCTCCTTCAAGACTTGCAAGACAATCCTCAGATGTTCCGCGTGCAGCTCTTCATTAGATGAGTAAATCAGGATATCGTCGATAAACACAATAACGAACTGATCAAGAAACGGGCGGAAGATGCGGTTCATGTAGTCCATGAATACCGCTGGAGCATTCGTCAGTCCGAATGGGATCACCTGATATTCGTAGTGCCCATAACGAGTCCTAAAAGCGGTTTTCGGAATATCCTCCGGTTTGACCCGGATCTGATGGTATCCCGATCGTAAATCTATCTTGGAAAAGACTCTGGCTCCTCTCAGCTGGTCCATCAAATCGTCGATCCTCGGTAGCGGATACTTATTCTTCACCGTGACTTTGTTCAGCTGGCGGTAATCTACACACAGACGTAAGCTTCCATCCTTCTTCTTAATCAAGATAGCTGGAGCACCCCATGGAGAAGTACTCGGTCTGATGAATTCCTTTGCCAAAAGCTCTTCTATCTGCTTCTTTAACTCGCGCAGTTCCAAAGGTGCCATACGATACGGGGCGATGGAGATTGGTCCAACTCCAGGAACAAGTTCGATCGAAAATTCTATTTCCCTATGAGGAGGCAATCGAGGTATTTCATCCGGGAATACCTCCTCGAATTCCCTAACTACCGGTACATTTTGAATTGGATTGTCAACCGAGGTCTCAGCCTCGATCGACAAAAGATACCCTGCTGCTCCCTTGCGGAGCTCTTTTCTAACTTGCAATAAGGAAATGAGAGAGAAAGGTTGAAAATTACCATCCTTTGCAGGAACAATGACCTTCCCCGCTCGACAATCCAAGGTTATCCCGTTTTCCGTCAACCAGTCCATACCGATAATCACATCGAAGTTGAATACCGGTAGGACCACCAAGTTAACTGTATACGTGTTCCCTTCATACTGCAAGGTAACACCTCTGCAGATCTCTGATGCTGTGCACGATCCTCCAGTAGGTGTGCTGATGTGTAGCTCATAAGGTAACGGGGTTGGGGTGATGCCTATTCTTAAGGCAGTATGCTTTGCCATAAAAGAGCCAGACGCTCCAGAATCAAAGATAACAGAAATTGGGTGACCATTCAGAGTGACATTACCTTTGATCAGGTTGGGAAACTTCTGCGCTTCATTTGCATCCAATGTGAACACTCGTGCTTGCGGAGGCTGTTGATCAGCGTTCTGGGGGCACTTGTAAGCAAAATGACCTTGCTGGCCGCATCTGAAGCATGCATTGTTGTTCTTGCGACAGACTCCAAAGTGATTCTTTCCACATGTAGCACAAACAGTCGCGCCATGACGTCCAGTCGACGATTGACCCACCGTAAAGTTTCTCTTAAAATTTCCAGGCCGCGCCTGCAACGGCGTACCTCTGCCTCGACCCCTACCAGGTGCCGCCCTGAAGAATCTGCCTGCTCGATTTCCTCCGTGGAATTGTGGTGGTGGCTTGTTCAAGTTCTTGGCCTCCAGAATGATTCCTTCTGCCTGACGACTCTGGTTGATGAGTTCCGGAAGTGTGCGATTAGCCGTCGTCAAGATGAGCTTGCGGATTTCCGGATGCAGTCCGCTCTCGAACTTCTCCACCTGCCATTCTTCATCATAAATGTTCCGGTCAAAGTTGGCGTACTCTATCAGCTGCCCAAACTTTGCGATGTACTCATTAACCGTCATGTCACCCTGCCTGAGCGACAGCAGTTCAGTGTGCTTCATCCTTCGCATTGCCTTAGGAAAATACTTATCCAGAAATACTTGTCTGAACACGGCCCACGTCAGCTCCACGTCCTGAGCTCTCAGCAGAGCCCTCGCACCAGTCCACCATGTTAAAGCTTCTCCCATCAGCTGGTACGACGCGTAATCAGTCTTCTGCGCTTCCGGGCATGCCATGCGTTCGAAAATATGCTCAATCATCTGCAGCCACTTTGCTGCAGCCTCAGGGTTGTCTTCACCCTCAAAAGTAGGTGGTTGGAAGTTGCGGAAGTCTTTCAACCTCCGACGGGCAATTTCTTCTGCATTTTCATGCAGTGGGGGTTGGTTCTGATTCTGTTGCCTATGGTCGCGCCATTCTTGGCTCATATTCTGGATGAACGTTGCCAGTCCCCCAATGGTGGTGATAAGATCCTCTTCTGCATCGCCAGTCCTTCCCCGAGTTGAACCGCGACCACCCGCCATGATTCTGCACTCACAATATCAGGAAATGAGTTGATCAGGCTCACCACAAGTTATTCATGGCAGCAGTCCCCAAGTAGGTACTCGAGTTCAATTCGGACAAGTTAGCTATGCATCCGTGTCTTATCCCAGGCTAGTCTAAACAATCTAACTATCCTAGCTAATACATATACTTAACTATAGCACATTTAGACAGTCAATCAGCAGATAAACACAAACAACAATCAATTCAATCAAACACAAGCAATTCCATGGACCAAACTGCTCTGATACCAATTAGTGTAACGCCCTCCCTTGTATGCATCCAAGAGAGTCGTTTGCTAAGCGGAATTAGAGTCGTTAACGTCACATGAGCTAACAAAGCAGTATACAAATCCGTATAAAAATTTTCACACTTAAATTCTTTTCACAAGGGTTTTCCAAAATAGTCATTGTTCACAAAAGTTCCAGCTAACATAATTATGATAAAGACTACAGTCATCCAAAAGTTTCAAAACATTAATCATTACAGTTATCCATTTAAACAAACAGCAACACTGATAATCCACGCATCAGCAATCAACAGCAAAATATTACTCCTTCAAATGCTCTTGCGTCCTCCTGCCATTTTGGAAAAATAGCAGCCCCGAAGGGGTGAGAATAATCCCAGTAGTGTGGCAATAAAACCAATAATATAACAATATTAACTAGGCACAAAATCATAAACAGTCACTTCAACATATCCTTGTTCCTTTTCCTTTTTATCATATTCATATATTGCGTATATAACGCCTTTCCTTTGCGCTTTTAGCACCGTCGTGCGCGCACTTCACAGTGGAATCAAATATCCCTTGGCACCTGAGCTCCATGTGGATTCCATCTGTGGGCCTATGCGGACTGATGCCAAGTGTCCCATACCCCGGTACCTTGGGGATGCCTATATGATGCTTGCTCAAACACATGGTCCTGTACATAACTATTCTAAAACAAGGCCTATATGATCATGATATATGCATGTCATGCTATGCTTTTACACACACAAAGCGTAAAAATGCAGTATGATGTAAGGTGCATGCTTATATACCTTTCATATGCGTTATGCTGCCACATAACGTCTTTACCTCATAGTCATATAGCCATCACGGCACATTTATGGCAGTTTCCTTTCATTATAATGGAACATAATATTCTTACGGCATATGGAGCATCATGTTACAATTCTATACCAGTAGTCAATGGTTACATTAGGCCTCATCGCCTGACACTTACCTTTGCGTGCCTTAAGTATTACCAAACCGCAGCGAAGTTTCTCACTTCTAAAGCGCACCTAAATCATTTACAACTAATCATTTACAGTGGCTATTTACAGCAGCAAAACAGTGAGCATACAGCAGCAAAACAGTGAGCATACAGCAGCGAAACAGTGAGCATACAGCAGCAAAACAGTGAGCATACAGCAGCAAACAGTGAGCATTTACAGCAGCAAAATAGTGAGCATACAGCAGCAAAACAGTGAGCATTTACAGCAGCAAAACAGTGAGCATTTACAGCAGTAAAACAGTGAGCATACAGCAGCAAAACAGTGAGCATACAGCAGCAAAACAGTGAGCATTTACAGCAGCAAAACAGTGACGTTTTAAACAGAAACAGTGGCGTTTTTTAAACAGAAACAGTGGCACTTTGAACTTCCAAAACAGTGGCATAAATCTAGGTTTTTGGACATTGAAACAGTGGCATATCATGGATTAAACAGTGACATTTTATGCATACAAACAGTGGCATAGAAGGACTAAAATAGTGGCATTTTTATGCATAAAAACAGTGGCATATGATGACTAAAACAGTGGCGTTTGATGCATAAAAACAGTGGCATTTATGCATATAAACAGTGGCATATGATGACTAAAACAGTGGCACATTATGCATAAAACAGTGGCATTTGATGACTTAAAACAGTGGCATATTATGCATAAAAACAGTGGCATATGATGACTAAAACAGTGGCACATTATGCATAAAACAGTGGCATAGGATGACTTAAAACAGTAACCTTTTATGCATAAAAACAGTGGCATTTTAAGCATGGAAACAGTGACATTTCATGACTAAAACAGTGGCATTTTAAGCATGGAAACAGTGGCATTTCATGACTAAAACAGTGGCATTTTAAGCATGGAAACAGTGGCATTTCATGACTAAAACAGTGGCATTTTAAGCATGGAAACAGTGGCATTACATGGCTAAAACAGTGGCTTAAGGAGCACTAAAACAGTGACATATATGTGCAGAAACAGTGGCATATAATGTGCAGAAACAGTGGCATGTAATGTGCAGAAACAGTGGCTTTTAAGTGCAGAAACAGTGGCATGTAATGTGCAGAAACAGTGGCTTTTAAGTGCAGAAACAGTGGCATTTTAGGTGCAGAAACAGTGGCATATCATGGTGATTTTGAGGGACCGAAACAGTGGCATTTTATCTACAAAACAGTGGCTCATCAAACCGAAACAGTGGCACATTTCTTCTTTAAAACAGAGGCACATCCATACAAGAAATAGTGGCATAAGCTTAAACATAACCATAAGATTTTTATGCATACAATTCATCATGAAATGACTCCATACTTATACTTTTATCATGCTCAACCAAGGATCCAAAGCAACACATATACAAGGAGGCATTCAAGCATACATACATGGCTACACAAAGAAAAAGTTCAAGTTCAAGGCCTACCTCTTGTAGCACACCCTTCAAAGTCAAGGATCACACCACCTTCTAGCTTCACTACACACAAGTCCACACTTCCTAAGAGGTCCTATGCGCAACAAGTGAGGAACAAGGCTTGCACTAGCTTGGTGTATGGTTGAGGTGAGGGAAGGAGGGGATGTTGGTTTGACAAGGTCTTCTTGCTCCAAGGGGGCTTGTTGGTGCGGCTAAGAGAGTGAGGAGGAGGAGGGAATGTTGGCTGCACTTGCACATGAAGCCAACTCCCTCTCCATGCGCACATATATAGGGAAAGTGAGGGAAAATTGCCATGATTAACTATCATGAAAAATTCAGATTTCTTTGAGAGGATGGGGCTGCATATAAGGCTGAAACAAGCAAGGTTTGCTTCTACTTTACTCTATTTACATGCAAAGAGTGAGGGGTGATATGATCAGATTTGGGACTGCCCAAAGTCAGAGAAATTTTCTGCACCATTGACCAAATTATGCGCATGAAGTGGGGTGGAAGAGGTGCATCATGTGCACATGCAAAAGGTTCACTAAGTCAACAAGCAATTCCACTTGGTGGCAGCCAAAAATCTGCATTGATGCAGTCCTTGGTGCGCAAATTATGAGAGGAAAAGAGGTGTATTATGAGTGCAGGTTTTGTGGCAGTCTAACACTCATTTTGGGCTGTCCTAAGTCAGAAAATTTCTGCATAAAAAGCCAAACCATGCGCACAAAGTGAGGTGTGAGGGAGGTTCACTAAGTCCACAAGCAAGAGAGCTTTGTGGCAGCCAAGGATTCTGATTTTATGGAGCTGCCCTCTGCGCAAGAATGATGGGAATGCAGTCCCAAGACCCTACACATGATGCATGTGGAAGGAGGAGGAGATTTGACTCATGAAGGGCTGCAAAAGCTTGCCAAAAATCTGCACAAAACAGTGTCATGATGGAGGGTGTAAGTGGTTCTCCAAGTCAACAAGTTAGGCAGTTTGTGTCATAAGAAAAATTCTGCATCAAGACCCCTCCCATGTGCGCCAAAATGGGGAATTATGCAGCCTAAAAAATCATGCTAAAATGCACATGTGGCTTCCATGAAATAAGGTTTAAATCAAGTTATGCTTAAGCAAGATGAGGTGGCGGTTTTAACAAGGTAAAATGGCAGATTTCAAAGTCCTAAATCACCCTTACTTGTGCGCAAAATGAGAAGGAAAAACATTAAGCCAAGTGGTTGTTCCTTGATGCACAAGACACCCTAATTGGGCAAGGCTTAGGGGAAATAAGAATGGTTATAACTTTGGGCTGAATTAGCTTGATCCAAGAGCCATCCTTGGGCCATTGGCCACACACACAAAGGATCCAAACACACAAGTCCAAAAGCAACAAGTCCATACACACTCAAGCCCACATCCAAACACTAATGCCTTCTAACACACACTCACAATACTCATAAGATTAAATTCACATGTCTACATATGTATCTTCCTATGATTTAATTTAATTAATTACCTTAGTCTTATCCAAGGATAAAGGTCAACCAATTCACAAGCCATTACACATAAACCATACATCCGAATTCTACACATGTACATATAACATATAGTACCTATGCATTTTACTAATTATGCGGGATGTTACACCCGTAATTTAATTAACCCAATCACTGTGATTGTAACTGCGCTTAATATCATAATCAATGTTAACAATACCGGTGTACAACGGGCTGTTACATTTTATGGTATCAGAGCAGTTTTGTGAGGGAAACTCTGATTGTTTGTGTTGTATCTTGTGTGCCATAGCTATCTGTGAACTATTTATGATTAATGTATATGTGATTCCTCAGTGTGGGTCTGATCAACTCATTCCTTTGTGTTACATGTACAGATATCATGAGTAGGGCGCGTGGTCGCCGTGGGGCACGTGGTGCAGGTCCTTTGCCACCGGATCCGGTCACTGCAGTCCTGAATGCTCTGCAGGCGGAAACGGCTGCAAATAGAAACATGACTGAAAACCTGATGAAGACTAATCAGGATATGATGCAGGCCTTTATGGCTGAGATGAGGGCCGATAGAGATCGTCCTAGGAGGGATAACTCACCTCCACACACGGCTACGGTGACTCCTACACCGACGCCATCTGTTACCCCTCAACGGGGGGAGAGTGGGGCTAGTCACCACACTGGTGAGGCTAGTCATCATACGACTGACCCTAGCTATGTTCCTGATCCATCATCTGTTGCCCAATTTACTGGGGCTGCGGGGCAGGTTGTTGATAATGCTGATGATGAGCGTAGGCTCATATCCTTTAGGAAACATAAGCCACCCGCATTTCTGGGGTCAAGGGACCCAAAGGAGGTTACTGCTTGGTTGAGGGGAATGGACAAGATTTTTCAAGTGATGAGATGCCAAGATCCGCAGAAGTTATTGTATTCTGTGTATATGCTGGAGGGTGATGCCCAGGAGTGGTGGGACAATGTGTCTCGCCCATTTGTTATTCAGGGTGAGGTTATTTCTTGGACGATGTTCGAAGGTCTGTTTCATGAAGAATATTTTCCCCGTGATGTTCGGGAGGCAAAGCAAGGTGAGTTTGATAGCCTTGTATAGGGAGTCATGACCGTGGATGCCTATGTGGCAAAATTTAATGAACTTGTGAAATTTGCAAATTATGGGGGTACTCTACCTACTCCGGAGTTCTTGTCAGCTAAATTTCAAAGAGGGCTGAGTGAGAAGATTGCTAAGAGGATGTCAAACACTGCGGTGAGAAACTTTGCTGACTTGGTGACCCAATGCAAGAGGGTCGAGACTGTTTATGGAAGATATCCGAAATCTGATTCGGCAAAAGCGCAAGAGGTTAAGAGGACACCTGGTCCTTCTGGAAATACTAATAGAGGAGGTTTCAATAATAATAACAGGGGTAGGGGGTTGCATGTAAGGCAGCCTCCTGGTCAGTTCAAGAGGGGTGGAAACCCTGGTGGTGGTGGTGCTGCGGACAGATATTTTACCCCACGATGTGGGAAGTGTGGGAAATACCACAAAGGTGTATGTGGTGCTGGTCCGTTGGCATGTTTTAAGTGTGGTCGGAATGGCCACTTTGCTAGAGAGTGTCCATCTTCTTCGGGGCAGGCTGCGAATCTGCAGGCCTTGCCGACAGCTACTACTACTGCTACTCCTACTGCTGCTGTTCCTACTGTGGGACGGGTATATACTACTAATGCTCAACATACTGAAAAGGCTCTGAATTTGGTAAAAGGTATAATTTTCCTCTCTAATGTTGATTTGTCTGTATTATTTGATTCGGGAGCAACACATTCTTTTGTGGCGGACTATGTGGCTAAGGCGTTGGACTTAAAGGTAACGCGAATGGTTCCTCCGATGCGTATTACTACCGCTACAGGAGAGGTTAGTGAATCGTCTTGGATTTGTGAAGATGTGAAGTTCACCTATTTAGGCAGGGGTTACACCATTGATTTAATTATCTTACCCCTGGCCTCTGTCAATTTGATTTTGGGGATGGATTGGTTGTCTCGGAACTGCGCAATGATTGATTGTTGCGGAAAGAGGTTGTTGCTATCTCACGAGAGGCCGACTGTTTATCTGTCTTTGTATTTGTCTGTTAGTCAAACTGTGAAAGCCTTGAAGGCTGGAGATTTGGGGTATGTCTTGTTGGGTGGATTGGTGGGTGACAAAAAGGAAGAGATTTCTTCTATTCCAGTTGTTAATGAGTTTGAGGATGTATTTCCGGATGAGATACCGGAATTCCCGCCTGAGAGAGAGATTGAATTCTCGATTGACCTATTGCCTGGTGTGGGGCCGATCTCCTTGGCTCCATACCGGATGTCGCCACTTGAGTTGGCCGAGTTGAAGAAACACATTGAAGAATTATCTGCGAAGAACTTTATTAGGCCGAGTGTGTCTCCATGGGGAGCACCGGTTATATTTGTGAAGAAAAAGGATGGTAGCATGAGATTGTGCACTGACTACCGACAGTTGAATAAAGTGACTATTAAGAACCGGTACCCGTTGCCGCGCATTGATGATTTGTTAGATCAGTTGAGGGATGCCTGTGTGTTTTCGAAGATTGATCTCCGGTCCGGATATCACCAGATTCGGATTAAACCAGAGGATATACCTAAAACAGCTTTCCGATCCAGATATGGACATTTTGAATATCAAGTGATTCCTTTTGGGCTTACTAATGCCCCTGCGGTGTTCATGGATTATATGAACCGCATCTTTAAACCGTATTTGGATCAGTTCGTGATTGTATTTATTGATGACATCTTGATCTATTCTAAGAGTAAAGAGGAGCACATCGACCATTTGAGGACTGTGTTGCAGGTGTTAAAAGATAAGAAGTTATATGCTAAACCATCTAAGTGTGAATTCTGGTTGTCTGAGGTGCAATTTTTGGGTCATGTTATTTCTGCAAGTGGTGTTGCAGTGGATCCAAGCAAGATTGAAGCGGTAAGTGACTGGGAACGACCTAAGACTGTGACTGAGATTAGAAGTTTTCTGGGGCTTGCTGGCTATTATCGTCGATTTATACAGGGATTTTCTGCAATGGTTCTACCGTTGACTCGATTGACACGAAAGGATACTCCTTTTGTGTGGACCCAGGAATGTGAGGACTGTTTTCTGCTACTCAAAGAGAAATTGACCACTGCTCCGGTGTTGACTCTACCTGATCCGGAGGGTGAGTTTGTGTTATATTGTGATGCTTCTAAGAAAGGTTTAGGGAGCGTGCTGATGCAGGAAGGAAAAGTGATTGCTTATGCGTCTAGGCAGTTAAGGCCACATGAAGAAAATTATCCGACGCACGACTTGGAATTGGCTGCTATTGTGTTTGCCTTAAAAATCTGGAGGCACTTTCTGTATGGGATGAAATTTGCTGTGTTCAGCGACCATAAAAGCTTAAAATATTTGTTTGATCAGAAGGAGCTGAATATGAGGCAGCGTAGATGGGTTGAATTCTTGAAAGATTATGACTTTGAGCTGAAATACCACCCGGGAAAGGCTAATGTTGTGGCAGATGCATTGAGTAGGAAGTCGGTCAATTTATCTTATATGATGATGTGGGACAATGAAGTGATCGAGCAATTTCGTGACATGAAAATAACGGATTTCTTTGCAGGAAGAATGTGTGATATGGAGTTGACTCGGATTGAGAACGAGCTGCACGAGAAAATTAAAGAGACTCAAATCAGAAATGAAAGCATAAAGTATCTGAAAGGCCAGAGTGGCATATCTGTTAATGAACAGGGGTTGTTATTATATCAGGGCAGGATTGTTGTGCCCAAGGAACTTGCAGAGGAAGTTATGACTGAGGCCCATAAGGGTCAATATGCTATCCACCCAGGTGCCACAAAAATGTACCAAGATTTGAAAGTTAAGTTCTGGTGGCCTGGGATGAAAAGGGATGTTGCCGAGTACGTATCTAAGTGCTTGGTGTGTCAGAAAGTGAAAATAGAGCATCAGAAACCTGCTGGATTACTTCAGCAGCTGGATATACCTGAATGGAAATGGGAGAGTATTTCAATGGATTTTGTTGTGGGATTGTCGCGAACTCAAGCTGGTTATGATTCAATTTGGGTTATTGTGGACCGACTTACGAAGTCTGCACATTTTCTACCAGTACGAGTGGATTACACCACATAGAAGTTGGCTACACTGTATGTAAAGGAGATTGTTAGACTCCATGGGATACCGATTAGCATTGTGAGCGATCGGGACCCGAAGTTTACTTCGCACTTTTGGGGAGCTTTGCAGCAGGCTTTTGGCACTCAGCTTCGACTGAGCACTGCTTATCACCCGCAGACTGATGGTCAGACTGAGAGGACCATACAGACACTTGAGGATATGCTGAGAGCTTGCACACTGGAACAGGGTAATGCCTGGGATAGGTACTTACCACTGGTGGAGTTTTCTTATAATAACAGTTTTCATTCCAGTCTGGGTATGGCACCGTATGAGGTTTTGTATGGGAGGAGGTGTCGTACGCCCACTTGTTGGACTGAGGTAGGCGATAAAGAAAGATTTGGTCCGGATTTTGTACAAGAAACAACAGTGCAAATTGAAATGATCAGAGAAAAATTGAAACAGGCACAGAATCGGCAGAAAAGCTACTATGACAATAAGCATAGACCACTGGAATTTGAGGAAGGTGACCATGTTTTTGTACGGTTATCTCCGGTCACGGGTGTTGGCCGAGCGTTGGGTGTGAGGAAGCTGAGTCCACGGTTCATTGGGCCATATCAAATTATGAAAAGAGTAGGATTGGTGGCCTACCAGCTTGCCTTACCCCCGCAATTGTCTAATTTACATGATGTTTTTCATGTGTCGCAGTTGCGACGTTATGTTCCGGATGAATCACATGTGGTGATACCGGATAATATTGAAATCAGGGAGAACTTGAAGACTCCCATCGGTCCTATTGCAATATTGGACCGCAGTGAAAAGAGACTGAGAAGTAAGATTATTCCCATGCTGAAGATTCAGTGGGAAGGCCGCACACCTGAGGAGGCTACTTGGGAGCGGGAGGACGAGATTCTCCGGCTGTATCCTGAGTTAGCGAGCAGGTATGATTTAATTTTGCGGACAAAATTGCTAAAAGGTGGGGTGAATATAACACCTCATATATTTAAATGTGAATTTTTATATTATAATGTGAGATGAAAGTTGGTGGATTAGTGAAAATCCAAGAATTATGGCCAAAATGGGCAAAAAGGGCAAAATGGTAATTGAGCAGCCGTGTATTCTGAGGCATAAATACTGAGTTAGAGATTTCATATGACAAAAATAATACTGGAAATGGAATCAGGGCGGAAAATTGAGTGACTAGGCAAATTTGGGAAAAATTGATGAATAGTGATTTTTAAATGTTAAATACTGTGGTGTGAGTGTACCGATAGGTGTGAAATTTTTATCAATATTTTGGAGAAATAAAAATATGTCATGGACTGGAAAAATACGTAGATTAAGAATTTATGATCGTAATTTTTATCGGGATTAAAGTTAGATCGCGTGTGGGACCCGTGTGACCGAAGTCACTTAGCCCCCACCACTTTTTCTCCTTCCTTCCCTTCCTTTTCTTCTTCTTATGCGCGCCCTCCCCTGCTGTGAAGAAAAGAAAAACACCATTCCTTCACATTCTTGCCATTTATTCACCAAACCGCTTGATTTCGGTGTTGAAATCTATTGTAAACAACCTTCTAGATCCATTGGTAACACTTAGAAGCCTTGAATCCATCTCTTGGCTGCTTTTTTGGCCAAAAACAGATCCGACCCACTTGTGTTCTTGGAGTTTCTTGGAGCTTTTGGGTTTCCTTTGGCTTAGTGGAGCCTTGGTGGTGAGCATACACTTGATTGTGAGTATACTTGTGGTATTTTTGTGGTTGATTTTGTAGATCTAGGAATTTATGCTCTAAACCTTTAATTTTAGATGTGTGATGATAGAGAGCCCAAATGGAAAAATGCTATTAGATGAAAAGGCCTTAGAATCATGCTTATAAGCTAGAAATGCTATGATAATTTTTGGTGAAAAAGTTAGGTTTTTAACTTAGGAAAATTTGAGGAATTTTCATGAAAATTGAGGTTTGGTGTAATTTGGATTTGATGATTGTTGTAGGGTGTCTCACACGGACGTGATTGTGAAAAGTTGAATTGGAGCATACGTTTGGAACGGATTTGCTAAGTGTTGAGGTAAACCCTTGGAACTTGGGTTTAATCCCTAGTGTGCTCCACCACACCTAGTGGAAGGTTGTGGTTGGATTTTGTGGTTATGGCATTGTGTGATTGTGTGCTTGTATGCATATTGCTTGGATTTTATGAAAATTGTTTGGTCACTGGCCAGTTGACGTGTGTTGGGTTTGGACATCCGCTGGATCATTTCGATGGCGAAGTGCCAGTTGGGTATGCCATGGGGTCGACTCATGGGAGCGACACCAGGATGAGCCAAACGGGGGACATCCGCCGGATAGGTCTCTTGAGGAGTTCCGGTTGGGTTGGCCATGGAGTTTTCTCAACCATGGGAGAAGCTCTAGGATTGTCTCGGGAGTTATATGATGGAGTCCTTGAACATGAATCCATGCGTGGATGTTCTTGGGTTGTCTCCAGTTGGTTGGTGATATTGTATTGCTTGCATATTACATGATGTCATATTTATACATTTGAGTGAGCCATGGAGTGGAGAGAGCCTCTAGCTCCATTGGTTTACTGAGATATATCCGTATATCTCACCCCGTGTTTGGGGGACCACATTTCAGGTCACTATGAGCCGGGAGGAGCTTCGGGCAAGAAGCCCGCTTAGTGGACTGTGGATTGCTTAGGGTGCATGGAGCTTTCATGACATTTTGGAGGAGTCTATGGAGTGCACATAGCATGACATTAGTATTTTGAGACTTAGGTCATGAACATATTGCATGATGTTATTGCCATGCTTTTTGTAGTGTTCATGATGGTATACTAAGTCTTGTTTATTGTTTATTATTCATGACATGGATAATTGTATATTTTGAGTGAGCATGGGACTTGTCCATTGCCACATTCATTGCACTTGAAGTCTTGGTATTCATGTTGTAAAAATGGTCCATATTTGTATGTAAATGGCCATTACTTTGAGGACTTTGTAAATGATGTATGTTTTAAGGAAATTGCATGATGGAAGGGCCTAGAGCCTACATTAGGATGTGTTTAAGTGTTGTGTGGAGTACCAAGGGGTTAGGGATGGATTACACAACCTTTCTTGGGCTTAAAATGTTGTAATCTGTCATTTTTGCTGCATAGTAATCGATTACCCAAGCATGGTAATCGATTACCATGCAACAGGGGACGAAAATTGGCTACTGTCTTCACTAGTAATCGATTACTGAGCTTTGGTAATCGATTACCATGTGAGGTAATCGATTACCCAAAGTTGGTAATCGATTACCAGAACAGAGGAGGTCAAAATTTGGCTACTGCCTCATTTTTGACAGGTGGTAATCGATTACCACCCACTGGTAATCGATTACCATAGTGTAATTTTCAAAAATTCAGGTTTTTCTAAACTAAAAGAATGGGGCTTAACTTGATGGGTAGAACTCCAAATGATACGTGGTTTGAAACCACGCGTAGATAACGTAAAGGACTACAACTTGGTAAAATGTGAGAGTAAGATGGTGAGTTTAAATGAATTGAATAAAAAGAAGAATTAATGATGTTAGTAAAATGTATGATTCCGCGAATTGCATTTACAATTATAGTGTGGTTTTAATTGATTACGGAAAAGTATTGATGTAAGAAAAGGAAAATGATAAAAGAAAAATTTGCCCGTAATTTAATTAACCCAATCACTGTGATTGTAACTGCGCTTAATATCATAATCAATGTTAACAATACCGGTGTACAACGGGCTGTTACATTTTATGGTATCAGAGCAGTTTTGTGAGGGAAACTCTGATTGTTTGTGTTGTATCTTGTGTGCCATAGCTATCTGTGAACTATTTATGATTAATGTATATGTGATTCCTCAGTGTGGGTCTGATCAACTCATTCCTTTGTGTTACATGTACAGATATCATGAGTAGGGCGCGTGGTCGCCGTGGGGCACGTGGTGCAGGTCCTTTGCCACCGGATCCGGTCACTGCAGTCCTGAATGCTCTGCAGGCGGAAACGGCTGCAAATAGAAACATGACTGAAAACCTGATGAAGACTAATCAGGATATGATGCAGGCCTTTATGGCTGAGATGAAGGCCGATAGAGATCGTCCTAGGAGGGATAACTCACCTCCACACACGGCTACGGTGACTCCTACACCGACGCCATCTGTTACCCCTCAACAGGGGGAGAGTGGGGCTAGTCACCACACTGGTGAGGCTAGTCATCATACGACTGACCCTAGCTATGTTCCTGATCCATCATCTGTTGCCCAATCTACTGGGGCTGCGGGGCAGGTTGTTGATAATGCTGATGATGAGCGTAGGCTCATATCCTTTAGGAAACATAAGCCACCCGCATTTCTGGGGTCAAGGGACCCAAAGGAGGTTACTGCTTGGTTGAGGGGAATGGACAAGATTTTTCAAGTGATGAGATGCCAAGATCCGCAGAAGTTATTGTATTATGTGTATATGCTGGAGGGTGATGCCCAGGAGTGGTGGGACAATGTGTCTCGCCCATTTGTTATTCAGGGTGAGGTTATTTCTTGGACGATGTTCGAAGGTCTGTTTCATGAAGAATATTTTCCCCGTGATGTTCGGGAGGCAAAGCAAGGTGAGTTTGATAGCCTTGTACAGGGAGTCATGACCGTGGATGCCTATGTGGCAAAATTTAATGAACTTGTGAAATTTGCAAACTATGGAGGTACTCTACCTACTCCGGAGTTCTTGTCAGCTAAATTTCAAAGAGGGCTGAGTGAGAAGATTGCTAAGAGGATGTCAAACACTGCGGTGAGAAACTTTGCTGACTTGGTGACCCAATGCAAGAGGGTCGAGACTGTTTATGGAAGATATCCGAAATCTGATTCGGCAAAAGCACAAGAGGTTAAGAGGACACCTGGTCCTTCTGGAAATACTAATAAAGGAGGTTTCAATAATAATAACAGGGGTAGGGGGTTGCATGTAAGGCAGCCTCCTGGTCAGTTCAAGAGGGGTGGAAACCCTGGTGGTGGTGGTGCTGCGGAGAGATATTTTACCCCACGATGTGGGAAGTGTGGGAAATACCACAAAGGTGTATGTGGTGCTGGTCCGTTGGCATGTTTTAAGTGTGGTCGGAATGGCCACTTTGCTAGAGAGTGTCCATCTTCTTCGGGGCAGGCTGCGAATCTGCAGGCCTTGCCGACAGCTACTACTACTGCTACTCCTACTGCTGCTGTTCCTACTGTGGGACGGGTATATACTACTAATGCTCAACATACTGAAAAGGCTCCGAATTTGGTAAAAGGTATAATTTTCCTCTCTAATGTTGATTTGTCTGTATTATTTGATTCGGGAGCAACACATTCTTTTGTGGCGGACTATGTGGCTAAGGCGTTGGACTTAAAGGTAACGCGAATGGTTCCTCCGATGCGTAGTACTACCGCTACAGGAGAGGTTAGTGAATCGTCTTGGATTTGTGAAGATGTGAAGTTCACCTATTTAGGCAGGGGTTACACCATTGATTTAATTATCTTACCCCTGGCCTCTGTCAATTTGATTTTGGGGATGGATTGGTTGTCTCGGAACTGCGCAATGATTGATTGCTGCGGAAAGAGGTTGTTGCTATCTCACGAGAGGCCGACTGTTTATCCGTCTTTGTATTTGTCTGTTAGTCAAACTGTGAAAGCCTTGAAGGCTGGAGATTTGGGGTATGTCTTGTTGGGCGGATTGGTGGGTGACAAAAAGGAAGAGATTTCTTCTATTCCAGTTGTTAATGAGTTTGAGGATGTATTTCCGGATGAGATACCGGAATTCCCGCCTGAGAGAGAGATTGAATTCTCGATTGACCTATTGCCTGGTGTGGGGCCGATCTCCTTGGCTCCATACCGGATGTCGCCACTTGAGTTGGCCGAGTTGAAGAAACACATTGAAGAATTATCTGCGAAGAACTTTATTAGGCCGAGTGTGTCTCCATGGGGAGCACCGGTGATATTTGTGAAGAAAAAGGATGGTAGCATGAGATTGTGCACTGACTACCGACAGTTGAATAAAGTGACTATTAAGAACCGGTACCCGTTGCCGCGCATTGATGATTTGTTAGATCAGTTGAGGGATGCCTGTGTGTTTTCGAAGATTGATCTCTGGTCCGGATATCACCAGATTCGGATTAAACCGGAGGATATACCTAAAACAGCTTTCCGATCCAGATATGGACATTTTGAATATCAAGTGATTCCTTTTGGGCTTACTAATGCCCCTGCGGTGTTCATGGATTATATGAACCGCATCTTTAAACCGTATTTGGATCAGTTCGTGATTGTATTTATTGATGACATCTTGATCTATTCTAAGAGTAAAGAGGAGCACATCGACCATTTGAGGACTGTGTTGCAGGTGTTAAAAGATAAGAAGTTATATGCTAAACCATCTAAGTGTGAATTCTGGTTGTCTGAGGTGCAATTTTTGGGTCATGTTATTTCTGCAAGTGGTGTTGCAGTGGATCCAAGCAAGATTGAAGCGGTAAGTGACTGGGAACGACCTAAGACTGTGACTGAGATTAGAAGTTTTCTGGGGCTTGCTGGCTATTATCGTCGATTTATACAGGGATTTTCTGCAATGGTTCTACCGTTGACTCGATTGACACGAAAGGATACTCCTTTTGTGTGGACCCAGGAATGTGAGGACTGTTTTCTGCTACTCAAAGAGAAATTGACCACTGCTCCGGTGTTGACTCTACCTGATCCGGAGGGTGAGTTTGTGTTATATTGTGATGCTTCTAAGAAAGGTTTAGGGAGCGTGCTGATGCAGGAAGGAAAAGTGATTGCTTATGCGTCTAGGCAGTTAAGGCCACATGAAGAAAATTATCCGACGCACGACTTGGAATTGGCTGCTATTGTGTTTGCCTTAAAAATCTGGAGGCACTTTCTGTATGGGATGAAATTTGCTGTGTTCAGCGACCATAAAAGCTTAAAATATTTGTTTGATCAGAAGGAGCTGAATATGAGGCAGCGTAGATGGGTTGAATTCTTGAAAGATTATGACTTTGAGCTGAAATACCACCCGGGAAAGGCTAATGTTGTGGCAGATGCATTGAGTAGGAAGTATGTCAATTTATCTTATATGATGATGTGGGACAATGAAGTGATCGAGCAATTTCGTGACATGAAAATAACGGATTTCTTTGCAGGAAGAATGTGTGATATGGAGTTGACTCGGATTGAGAACGAGCTGCACGAGAAAATTAAAGAGACTCAAATCAGAAATGAAAGCATAAAGTATCTGAAAGGCCAGAGTGGCATATCTGTTAATGAACAGGGGTTGTTATTATATCAGGGCAGGATTGTTGTGTCCAAGGAACTTGCAGAGGAAGTTATGACTGAGGCCCATAAGGGTCAATATGCTATCCACCCAGGTGCCACAAAAATGTACCAAGATTTGAAAGTTAAGTTCTGGTGGCCTGGGATGAAAAGGGATGTTGCCGAGTACGTATCTAAGTGCTTGGTGTGTCAGAAAGTGAAAATAGAGCATCAGAAACCTGCTGGATTACTTCAGCAGCTGGATATACCTGAATGGAAATGGGAGAGTATTTCAATGGATTTTGTTGTGGGATTGCCGCGAACTCAAGCTGGTCACGATTCAATTTGGGTTATTGTGGACCGACTTACGAAGTCTGCACATTTTCTACCAGTACGAGTGGATTACACCACATAGAAGTTGGCTACACTGTATGTAAAGGAGATTGTTAGACTCCATGGGATACCGATTAGCATTGTGAGCGATCGGGACCCGAAGTTTACTTCGCACTTTTGGGGAGCTTTGCAGCAGGCTTTTGGCACTCAGCTTCGACTGAGCACTGCTTATCACCCGCAGACTGATGGTCAGACTGAGAGGACCATACAGACACTTGAGGATATGCTGAGAGCTTGCACACTGGAACAGGGTAATGCCTGGGATAGGTACTTACCACTGGTGGAGTTTTCTTATAATAACAGTTTTCATTCCAGTCTGGGTATGGCACCGTATGAGGTTTTGTATGGGAGGAGGTGTCGTACGCCCACTTGTTGGACTGAGGTAGGCGATAAAGAAAGATTTGGTCCGGATTTTGTACAAGAAACAACAGTGCAAATTGAAATGATCAGAGAAAAATTGAAACAGGCACAGAATCGGCAGAAAAGCTACTATGACAATAAGCATAGACCACTGGAATTTGAGGAAGGTGACCATGTTTTTGTACGGTTATCTCCGGTCACGGGTGTTGGCCGAGCGTTGGGTGTGAGGAAGCTGAGTCCACGGTTCATTGGGCCATATCAAATTATGAAAAGAGTAGGATTGGTGGCCTACCAGCTTGCCTTACCCCCGCAATTGTCTAATTTACATGATGTTTTTCATGTGTCGCAGTTGCGACGTTATGTTCCGGATGAATCACATGTGGTGATACCGGATAATATTGAAATCAGGGAGAACTTGAAGACTCCCATCGGTCCTATTGCAATATTGGACCGCAGTGAAAAGAGACTGAGAAGTAAGATTATTCCCATGCTGAAGATTCAGTGGGAAGGCCGCACACCTGAGGAGGCTACTTGGGAGCGGGAGGACGAGATTCTCCGGCTGTATCCTGAGTTAGCGAGCAGGTATGATTTAATTTTGCGGACAAAATTGCTAAAAGGTGGGGTGAATATAACACCTCATATATTTAAATGTGAATTTTTATATTATAATGTGAGATGAAAGTTGGTGGATTAGTGAAAATCCAAGAATTATGGCCAAAATGGGCAAAAAGGGCAAAATGGTAATTGAGCAGCCGTGTATTCTGAGGCATAAATACTGAGTTAGAGATTTCATATGACAAAAATAATACTGGAAATGGAATCAGGGCGGAAAATTGAGTGAATAGGCAAATTTGGGAAAAATTGATGAATAGTGATTTTTAAGTGTTAAATACTGTGGTGTGAGTGTACCGATAGGTGTGAAATTTTTATCAATATTTTGGAGAAATAAAAATATGTCATGGACTGGAAAAATACGTAGATTAAGAATTTATGATCGTAATTTTTATCGGGATTAAAGTTAGATCGCGTGTGGGACCCGTGTGACCGAAGTCACTTAGCCCCCACCACTTTTTCTCCTTCCTTCCCTTCCTTTTCTTCTTCTTATGCGCGCCCTCCCCTGCTGTGAAGAAAAGAAAAACACCATTCCTTCACATTCTTGCCATTTATTCACCAAACCGCTTGATTTCGGTGTTGAAATCTATTGTAAACAACCTTCTAGATCCATTGGTAACACTTAGAAGCCTTGAATCCATCTCTTGGCTGCTTTTTTGGCCAAAAACAGATCCGACCCACTTGTGTTCTTGGAGTTTCTTGGAGCTTTTGGGTTTCCTTTGGCTTAGTGGAGCCTTGGTGGTGAGCATACACTTGATTGTGAGTATACTTGTGGTATTTTTGTGGTTGATTTTGTAGATCTAGGAATTTATGCTCTAAACCTTTAATTTTAGATGTGTGATGATAGAGAGCCCAAATGGAAAAATGCTATTAGATGAAAAGGCCTTAGAATCATGCTTATAAGCTAGAAATGCTATGATAATTTTTGGTGAAAAAGTTAGGTTTTTAACTTAGGAAAATTTGAGGAATTTTCATGAAAATTGAGGTTTGGTGTAATTTGGATTTGATGATTGTTGTAGGGTGTCTCACACGGACGTGATTGTGAAAAGTTGAATTGGAGCATACGTTTGGAACGGATTTGCTAAGTGTTGAGGTAAACCCTTGGAACTTGGGTTTAATCCCTAGTGTGCTCCACCACACCTAGTGGAAGGTTGTGGTTGGATTTTGTGGTTATGGCATTGTGTGATTGTGTGCTTGTATGCATATTGCTTGGATTTTATGAAAATTGTTTGGTCACTGGCCAGTTGACGTGTGTTGGGTTTGGACATCCGCTGGATCATTTCGATGGCGAAGTGCCAGTTGGGTATGCCATGGGGTCGACTCATGGGAGCGACACCAGGATGAGCCAAACGGGGGACATCCGCCGGATAGGTCTCTTGAGGAGTTCCGGTTGGGTTGGCCATGGAGTTTTCTCAACCATGGGAGAAGCTCTAGGATTGTCTCGGGAGTTATATGATGGAGTCCTTGAACATGAATCCATGCGTGGATGTTCTTGGGTTGTCTCCAGTTGGTTGGTGATATTGTATTGCTTGCATATTACATGATGTCATATTTATACATTTGAGTGAGCCATGGAGTGGAGAGAGCCTCTAGCTCCATTGGTTTACTGAGATATATCCGTATATCTCACCCCGTGTTTGGGGGACCACATTTCAGGTCACTATGAGCCGGGAGGAGCTTCGGGCAAGAAGCCCGCTTAGTGGACTGTGGATTGCTTAGGGTGCATGGAGCTTTCATGACATTTTGGAGGAGTCTATGGAGTGCACATAGCATGACATTAGTATTTTGAGACTTAGGTCATGAACATATTGCATGATGTTATTGCCATGCTTTTTGTAGTGTTCATGATGGTATACTAAGTCTTGTTTATTGTTTATTATTCATGACATGGATAATTGTATATTTTGAGTGAGCATGGGACTTGTCCATTGCCACATTCATTGCACTTGAAGTCTTGGTATTCATGTTGTAAAAATGGTCCATATTTGTATGTAAATGGCCATTACTTTGAGGACTTTGTAAATGATGTATGTTTTAAGGAAATTGCATGATGGAAGGGCCTAGAGCCTACATTAGGATGTGTTTAAGTGTTGTGTGGAGTACCAAGGGGTTAGGGATGGATTACACAACCTTTCTTGGGCTTAAAATGTTGTAATCTGTCATTTTTGCTGCATAGTAATCGATTACCCAAGCATGGTAATCGATTACCATGCAACAGGGGACGAAAATCGGCTACTGTCTTCACTAGTAATCGATTACTGAGCTTTGGTAATCGATTACCATGTGAGGTAATCGATTACCCAAAGTTGGTAATCGATTACCAGAACAGAGGAGGTCAAAATTTGGCTACTGCCTCATTTTTGACAGGTGGTAATCGATTACCACCCACTGGTAATCGATTACAGCAATACTATGTGCCAAGTAGACTAACATAACAC
>JAVKPL010013559.1:0-72388 GCA_032173675.1 Gastrolobium villosum | reverse complement strand
TAGATTGGAGCAGCACGTGACCCTAAAGTGTCATATTTGATTGCAACAACTGTACTGCACTACTCTATTTGTATAAAGAATTATTAATTAACTTGATATAAAGATTTGCGACGCCAGCAAAAAAGAAAGAATAAAATGGGTAGGGTAATTAAATTATTAACCGTGTTGAAAGTGGACTTCGATGAAACAAAACCACATAAGAGTAATTGATATGAAAAAAAGGGATATAAGTGATTAAAGAATAAGCCACATGAGGGTTTATGAAATTTTCCTTAAAATAAAAGTAAAAGCTATTTGATGATTTTATAAAATTATATCTTAAAAGTTACTTAAAAACTCAAATTAAAAATAATTTGATAAAATTAAAAAAAAATCCTCTTATGAGCTTTTATTTTTTGAATTTTTTCTTCGTTATAAAAAAAATTCTTTTACTATAAGAATTTTTATAAAAATCTATTTGGTCTTGTTTCAAGAGAAGATAACTAAAAAAAAAAAAACTACCAAATAAACAACAAGATTTTGAGGGTGTCCCAATTAGTTTCAAGTTTTGATGTCTCTATTATTTGGAAGATTATTTGTTACAATAGGGAGGAAGGGGTTTTGATTGAGGCACTTTAAGTTTCAAAGTAACTCTTGGTTGAGTTGCAAGTTGGTTGTGATGAGATCATAAGGAAGAGTGCTAGGGAGTTGTTGAAATTGCCGAATGGTTACAAGAACAAAGGAGAGTGCGTTCTTTGGATCTCAAATATCTTCTTCTTCTTTTTATTTTTTCTTTTTTGTAATTGGATCTCAAATATCTTAAATAGCTCTTCTAATTACTGATTCATAAAAAAAGAGATTTATTTATTTATCTGTTTTTTTGTGTAGGCCATGTTATAAAAACAAAATTCATTGTTGTACAAAGATGCACACATTCAATTGATTCTTTGAAGTTTATTTTTTACAAAATTGAGACATGTCTTGATGTCACGAGTGGAATCACACGGATCGGGGTTTCTTTTCTATTTTTTTTTCCCATTTTAAGTAGTGATTGTCACCAATTATATTTGATTTGTTAAAAAATTAACAAAATGTTTCATAACAATGTTTTAAAATAAACTAGTTTGACCATTTCAAGTTAGGTTCGATATTTGGTTTATGGGATTTACATCTATCATTTAACATGACCATAATAACTTTCCTACACATATAACTTTTTGTGGGACGCGTAAGTTTTGAAGTATTAAAAATAAAAAAAATTCGGCATGCAAAACGAATCTCTATAACATAACACAATCACTTTTCCTACAACATAACTCTTATAAAAACCCTTGGTTTATACACAGAAAAATATTAAAAACTAAATTATACTATATTCTCTATGCATTTATTCTAAAAAAATTGTTTTAAAGTTAATCGTGTACATTATAATAATTTTTTTTGGTGAAACATTATAATAGTTTAAATATATTAAATATATATTTAAAAATATATATTAAATATATGCCATTGCCATTGTAACCTATAATCAAGAAAATTAAATCCTTACATTTACAAGCAAAATAAGAAATAAAAATGATCCATGAAAAAAAATTGTTACAAGAAACAATAAAATAAATATAAAAGACTAAATTATGAATTGGAGAAACAATAAAATAAATATAAAAGACTAAATTATGAATTGGACATATACAAAATAAACATTTCATTCATTCCTACATATTATTTGAGTACAATGAGAATTTAAGGTCTTGTAATTTTTATAATTATTGGTTGGTTTGTTTTAATTAAAAAAAATCAAAATGCTTAAAAAATTGTTCAATAATAGATTAATTTAAAATAAGAACATGTAAATTGGTGTAACAATCAAAATAATAAACAAACCTACCCCAAGAGCTAAACGGTGAACAAAATAACACAAACAATGAATTATGTATATAAAAAAAGGGTTTTATTTCTCTTATGTCACATAAGAGAAATTTTATCTCCAACTCTCACTTCGATTTCCGTGCTCTGATTTTTTTTCTCTTTTATTTTTTTAAAAAATTAAGTGGGTCCCACCATTTATTGTGAGAGTAGGAGAGAAGATTTATCTTATGTGACATAAGAAAAATAAAACCCTAAAAAAAAGTTTTATATTTGTCATTCAACATGAGAATTGAATTCTCATGTTGTAGAGACAAAAAGCATATGGAACCCGTATGTTAGAAAAAATTATATGTAGGATCCACGTTGGCATGGAAATCGAATGGTGTATAGGAAAATTCAAGTTCTTACGTTAAATGAGAATTATAAAACTCAAAAAAAAAAAACACAAACAATGAATTATTTAGAATAAAAAAATTACCAATATTTATATATAAGTTTATCAAATTACGGTATTTAATTACCTCCCTGTAGATTTGTCCTGATCTTAACCTATCAATGTTTAATTGTTGACGAATAATTCCATAAAAAATATATAGATGCAACTTTCAAACCATCCATTTCTGTATTTCGATTTTATATTTTGCTTAACAAATAAAGCCTAGCTATATCATGGAAGGTGATGAGAAATTATAAAATATATAGGATAAAGATTGTTAGGATTGTCATTTTTATCTAGATTTACACAACTAAAGGTAAACCGGCATCCTTTTCTAAAGCAATCTTATCTTAATAATAACAAATCTCAAATAAAAAACTCCAATAGTTTATGGGTTTTATATTTCTCATTCAACATGAGAATTCAATTCTCATGTTGTAGAGACAAAAAGCATGTGGGACCCGTATGTTAGAAAAAATTATATGTAGGACCCACGTTGGCACGAAAATCGAAAGATGTGTGGGAAAATTCAAATTCTCATGTTAAATGAGAATTATAAAACCCATAGTTTATTTATTCAACCCAACAAACACATTGTGAGAAGTAAACATTCCTGAACAAGAAAGAATAAGAAGCCATTAAGGTAGTTCTAGTGGTATAGGTTTGAGTAGTTTGTATGTTCAATTTCCACCAATGTATGAAAAATAAAAATAAAAATTAAAAAAAAAGTGGTGAAACAAGGAAATAAACAAGTCAGTTGTAGACAATCCATCATGGTCACTTATTTTGGCATCTACAATGATAACCAAACATCAATTGATTCTTTTTTTTTATTTCCATTTTAAGTAGTAATTGTCACCAATTATATTTGATTTGTTAAGAAATTAATAAAATATTTCATAACAATGTTTTAAAATAAAACTAGTTTGACCATTTCAAGTTAGGTTCGATATTTGGTTTATGAGATTTACATCTATCATTTAACATGACCACAACAACTTTCCTACACACAAAACTTTTCGTGGGACGCACTAAGTTTTGAAGTAAAAAAAAAAAATCGGCACGCAAAACGAATCTCTATAACATAACACAATCATTTTTCCTACAACATAACTCTTATAAAACCCTTGGTTTATACACATAAAAATATTAAAAACTAAATTATACTATATTCTCTATGCATTTATTCTAAAAAAATTGTTTTAAAGTTAATCGTGTACATTATAATAATTTTTTTTGGTGAGACATTATAATAATTTAAATATATTAAATATATACTTAAAAATATATATTAAATATATGACATTGCCATTGTAACCTATAATCAAGAAAATTAAATCGTTATATTTACAAGCAAAATAAGAAATAAAAATGATCCATGAAAAAAAATTGTTACAAGAAACAATAAAATAAATATAAAAGACTAAATTATGAATTGGAGAAAAAATAAAATAAATATAAAAGACTAAATTATGAAGTGGACTTATACAAAATAATATTCTTAGTCTTTACAACAATTACGTATTTAAGTTTCTTAGCTGTTACAAAAGTAATGTTTTGCTGTTACAACAGTTACGTATTTAAAATTTCTTAACTGTTACAAAAGTACCATGTATATATTGGCATCTGCCATCACTCAATACAATTCAAACTCTTTCATAATTTTTTATATACCTATGTTACTGGATGGCAGAATTATTATCAAGGTTGGTTACATACATTACCAGGTATTCTACGCATATGTACTTGTACTGTAACATTCCCCCTCGTTAACTAAGTGTCTGTCCCCTGATTCTTCCGATTTTAATGATTATGCTGTTGTCACAGCAAAGCAAGCTAAAATCGGAACCGTTGGTTTCTTATCTTATGGACCTATTCCTATCAGAATATGAGTGCATTAAATTTTTACCATCAATGGCAGCAGCATCGGCTTTATTTTTATCCAGGTTCATAATCGAACCAAACAAGCATCCTTGGGTACGAAATACAGCAATTATATTTTCAACTGCAGGTTTCAAGATAAAAGAATGCATAAATCATGTGCATTGGCGTTGCCTTTTAGTCATAACATCATCTTTTTCTTGTTAAGCAGAACATAGCGTTAAAAAGCCAAACCAATTATGAGCCATGTCACCTGAAGGAATGTGTCCTTGCCATACATGCGGTGCACTCGACTATCAAAGAAAATCCTTTCCAAAATGTGCGAGAAAGATACTTGCAACCCAAGGTATTCTGGTTTTCATTCAATTTGGCAGTATGCAGCACTTCACTTTTAAACATAGATCTACAACAGTTTCATCAGGTAGCATTATTGACTGCTGGAGAAATTCCTGCAAGTTATTTTGAGAACGTTCCTGACTCAGCATCACTGATGTAGGAATTTCTAAAGTTGACAACAACATCTCGCTAAGCAAAAGAAACTTACACAGTTTCTTCAATACATAGATACAAAACTTCGCTACATATGTTCAAAATCAGTAACCTTTAGGAGTGATAATGGGGCTACATATGTACAGTTTCTTCAATACATAGATACAAAACTTGGCTACATATGTTCAAAATCAGTAACCTTTAGGAGTGTTAATGGGGCTGAATTTACGATGATTGATTTCTTTCTTATTAAAGATATTCTCCTTTCTGCATTGTCTTTTAGGGTTCTGTAACATCCATGACCTTTTCCCCCCAAATTTAAACTCCTGTTGGTTGTAAATTTTGTAAACTCACTACAAGATATCCATTTTACAAAAAGGTACAAAGAACAAAACTGAACTATGCAGTTTATCAGAAATCAAATAAAGAAAAGTGAACTCTATCCAGAATTCCAGCAAGACAAAAGTAAGTAATCTAATTATTCAGCTTATGCAAACCTCGTTTATAAAATGCTTTTCTCAGCTGCTTCAAAAAAGGGCTGGAGTTTCCTTAGAAGTAATTGTATGCCCTCGCCCCTCGGAATAGACCGAATAGATGAGAAATGTGCCGACGATGCACATCTGGATCCTTTAAATCTTCCACAAGCAATCCATTATTTATCCAACAATTTAGCATATGAAAATTAACCATTGAATAAAGTAACATTAATCTTCCACATTTTAAGCGAAAAATAAAAATACCGATTCCATTATGGAATGCAATATTAGTTGGAAGTAGCCTTGGTTGAGCTTCACCAAGTTCTCCAACAATATTATCCTTTGTTCTCCCTATAATCTGTTTTGAAAAAGCTAACATAAAAGGCAGACACAAATATTGACTAAACAGTACATCAAAATTGTCTTATAATTTGTATGATCTAGTTGAAAGTTTAGCAACTTCACCTCAGCAGCAAAAAGAAATATGGAAAAGACTTGTTTTATCCATTGTTGATGACTGGCTTAACAAGCGGGCTTACCGTTGGGAGAGATGAAATAATGTTGGGGGGAAGTTGATGGATTTGTTTCAAGATATCCTTCACTGCCTTCTATCAACCAGCCATCCCAACATGATTTTACAATTTCCTCTTGAATTATAATATTTCAAATTAAATTTTAATGGGGACAGCTTCTTCTCTGCGTACAAAAGATTACTCTCCCCCCTAACGGGGAGTGGTTTTTTCTTCAACCCCAACTACTAGTTTCAGATAAAAGTGTTGTTTGTGTTATTTGATTTCATATTAAAATTTATATATTTTTTCACACTTCAAACAAAAGAAAAACACTTTTGCTTAACACCATCAAAAAAGAAAAAACTAATTCTTAAATTAATTTTTTTTAAGCATTCCTGAACATGAACACATTCTTCCACAAGTAGATCTCACCTTTTAGATCTTTCAAGTAGATCTCACCTTTTAGATCCACAACTTGCCGCCATCAAGAAGAGAGGCCCCACCCTGTCTTCACCCCTTGGCCATTGTGGCTCGGCGCACGATCGATCTGGTGTAAAGGCAGAGAAACACCACAAGTCCTTGTGCAAAGGACAGACTTAGATCTTCAGATGGAAAGAAACGCGCCGCGCACACTGAAGAAGATGAAGAGAAATCAACTACCCCAACCCAATGACACCTCATGTATACATGTCTTGCTCGCTCCATATCATCGGCATCAAACAGACAGAGTCGTTCTTCGTAGAGTGCATACTTTATCCACAAATAGACATTTAATCCACAAATAAATATATCTATTTGTGGATAAAGTATGCACTCTACGAAGAGCGACTATGTATCTGCTATCACAACCCAACCAGATCGATCTACTACAAAGAGGAGCTGAACGATGTTGGGGTTCCTCACTATGTTCATGACAACCAGATCGATCTGCAGCTAGAGAGAGAAAGCGAGGGAGAGAGAGGGTGAATAAAAAGAGCGTGGGATTGGCTTCCTTCTCAGGTCAGAGAACAAAATGATATTTTTAACCCTAAGCCATAGGGCTTTTAACCCATTCGGGCCTTTATCATAACGGGCCTTTTGATCTTGCGGCTTTTTAGTCCTAGCCCACGGGGACCAGGGCCTAATGGGCCGAGCTAGCCCGTTTTGATAGCTCCGGTCGTAGAAGACAGAATATCAACCAGGACCAAGAGAGTCACGAGGAGGTTAACAAATTGGAGAATAGTGGGCTCTCATGGTTATTGAACAATGAACTAGTGAATGATATTTTAATTCTTTTATAAGTTTTCCTTTTGGGAATTAGAAGTCATTTGTTTTAGCTTAGAAAAAGTAATTTTTATACTTTCTTTATTTTAGAAGGGTTGCTTATAATTTTGTAAAAATATTTAGCTTTTGATTTCTGTTATTTTTTTTAGAAAATAAATTTTTAGCTTCTAAAAAAAGTAGATTTTTGATTCTATTTTTTGTGACTTGTGTTTTTTTTAAAGGAGACATCCAATCGAACTGGAAAAAAGAAATCATGCAAATGACCCTTAATGGAATATGGGAATATTGTTTCAACTCTCTCTTCGCTTTCCTTCTCTCACTCCCTAACTCTCTTCTGCGTTCTTCACTGCTACATACTCGGTGAAAAAAATCCTCATATTCATTTAAATGACGAGCATAAAGATCAACATATGATAAATTGCTTATTAAGTTCAATTTACTCAAACACTCTGAAGTAGGTTCCTTTGTAGAATCCGAAGATGCAGTAAAAGGCCCATCGAAAGAAGATGAAGCAACAAGAAATAAAACAACCCAATAGGCAAGGAACGCTACCACCTGACCGAAAATAGGCAAGGAAAGTGGTGAGAAGAACTAAAAGTTTTTCTTTAATAGAAGGTCGTTTATTCATAAAAAGTTTTTCACCATCGCTCCTGAAATGCTTAAATTTAAACGACGCACAGTACATGCTAGAGAAAGTCTACGAAGGATTGAATGGTCATAACCTTGGAGACCGGTCCCTCACCAAGAAAGCTCTCATGACGGGTTTTTATTAGCCGACCATGGAAAAAGATGTTCACAACCACGTCAAAAGATGCAACAAGTGTCAAAGGCATGCATATACACCGAGCGCACCTTAAAGAAATGACGACCATCACCTCATCATGACCCTTCTACAAGTGCCAAAGGCATGCAGACATATGTCATATCGTATGAGCCAGGCATCTTCAGGATGATACCTTCCCACCTAGTTATCAATGGATTCATCTATTTTACGGTGATGGTAAGATTTTGGAATCATAGGGATATAATCAATCGAATGATGGGGGATAGGCGCAGGTTGGTATTTTCATCCTCTTGGTCATTCCAAGACTCAATCTGTTCCCAGAAATGAGATATGTTCCCAGCAACCTTTCAGGCTATGTAGACAGATTCTTTTGTCACCAAATTTTGATAACCAAAGTAGTCTGATGCAACTGACCACTTTACACCAAGCTCCCTTAGAAGTCCTATTAGTTAAGACTCAAGGGAGATCGTGCTTCTCTTTATTTCTAAGGCAGTTGCAGAGGTTGCCATAGAGAAACTCTCCACATGACAATTGCTCTTTCCTTCTGGATTTTCCTTTTATTAAAAGCAAAGACCCTAAGAATTATCCTTCAATGTTGTACGCTACCAGGTGGGTTTTACACTACCAGGAGAATTATCCTTCGATGTTGTACACTACCAGGATGGTTTTACACTACTAGGAACATTAAACCAAGGAACAATACAAATTCCAATAATGAAAATAACTTTCCTAATAAGTTCAACGTGAGACAAAGAATGATATTTTTACTTCACCCTTGCCTACTAAAAATATTTAGCTCATACTAGGAAGTATAATGAAAACCTAGTTACAAAAGAGAAATAAAACGCATAAAAACAAAGGAAAACCCTAAAGAGGACGATGAATACTATCTAAGAGTGCAGAATGTTTTTGAAGGAAGTGTTTCCTTCCGTATTTATAGGTAATGTGTCCTTCATGAGTTAATATTGTCCCTTCATTGATTAATGGTTTAGATTTCATCAATTGCTCTCCAATCACTTACTATGTGCCTCCCAACCACTTGCTTGGCAGTTCACCTACAGCATTCACTAATTGAATAAGAGAAATCCGAAAACATGAGCATGTCAAATGAAAAAAAAATTCACAGGAAGAACACAAAATAAAGGAGCAATGACAATGAATGGACATGAAAATGGCTTAAGGCAATCTAACATTGCCTTCAATATACGGTAAGCAACATCTTCAACAACTAATCAACCACTGCAATGAGGTTGCTACTATTTTTTAAAGAAGCTTCTTATCAAATAAGACTTCTTGGAATATGCATTTGACCTTACATTTCTGTCAAGTAAGCTACTAATAATCATATTGCAGATCCTAGTTGTTGAACTTTAAAATTAGGCTAACTTTAAGACAACATCATACTGAATTAAGACGGGCTTCAATAAAAACATAAAGAGGTAAAAAAAATTCTTTCATTTGCAGTTTTCTGCAATTCACAGACAGACAGACAGACAAAAAGGAAATATAATCAAACAAGGGTTCTTGACAGCTAAGATTGCAAGGAAGACAAAGCCAATAATTCATCTCTACATTGATGTTCAAGTGGAGTCTCCAATAGGGGAAAAAATAACGCCATTATTAATAATCTCAGATAGAAAACTAATACAACGCTGCCTGGCAAATAAAGGGGGTAACATGAAAATGAAAATAGAAACCTGATTATCTTGAAATCTAATAACAGATCAGCAAGACTCCATAAAAAGAATATATATTCAAAATGAAATAGAATGTAAACATACTCCCAAGGACACCTCTGCACCGTTTGGGAATTTTGAGGAAGACACGACTGTTAAGAATTAAGATATCCAATAGCATATCCTTAGAAGATGTTGATAAGATACCAACTATTTTGGCCAATCAGAAGGAAGCGAAAAATCAGCTATCCCAACGGATACTAGTGCCTCATCATCACTAGCTCTCCATCACGTGCTGTGTAAGGAAGAAGATGGTGAAATTGAGAGAAGGTAGTTAGAAGAGAGAGAAAATAACAGAGAGTGAGAATTGTCCAACAATTTTCTATATTTTCTTCTGTTTCTATTTTATGTATATATTCTAAGGATAAAGGATTTACAATCATAACTGTCCTATCACAAAAAGGCTATCAGCCCATGATAAAGTCATTAAAAAGTTTGGGCCTAGAACTAATCCTGATGGCCCTATGAGTATTATTATCTATGTGGGCAGGGTCTTGAATTGGCAACCCAATTGCTGTTGCAACAATCCTTCCCGCTTGAGTTTCAGCATCGTCCGCGATGCGTGATGAGCTGTTGGATGAAGACTTATCAACGGTAGAAAGAAGGCCAGCTAGGGTGGCTTCATTCAACACAGCTGGAGGACACTATGGAGGGGACAAAGGCTGATTGGATGTAGATTGGACATGAGTAGGTGGACTGGTCACGTGTGTGGAGGGGAAGTAATGCCCCTGAGTGTTCTCAAGCGACGGTGGTGGTGCAGCAGAAAGCACAGAACTTGGGGTCAAATTGGAAGCAAGTTCCATCATTGTAGATGCATCTTCCCAAGTACAGTCATCTAGAGGTAAGCCCTCCCATTGTACTAAAACTTGAGAGACCTCTTGGCCCCGACGCCAAATGGAGCGAGTGCCCACAATAGCCAATGGGCGGTGTACGGAAGGGTCAGACGTAGATGGAAGCTGTAGCAGTGGATGTGGGTTATTGGGGTCCGCATGAAATTGACGGAGAAGAGAGACATGGAAAATATTATGTATGCGAGCATCCTCCAGTAGACCCAAACGGTATGATACAAGTCCTATCCTTTCTTGGATTTGATAAGGACCATAAAATTGCTGGGCCAACTTCTGTGAAGATCGGCAATTTACGAACAACTGCCGGTAGGGTTGGAGACGTAGCAGAACCCAATCTCTCACTGCAAAGGTTTTCTCTTTCCTTTTTCGATCTGCATATGATTTCACAGCATTCTAATATTTAAATAAATTTTCTTTTAGGTTGCTCAAAATCTGGGAGCGGGTGGATAAATCGGCATCTATGGCATCAACGGCGGATGACCCAAAAGTGTATGCTAATATGGTAGGTGGTTTGCGGCCAAAAGAGATCTCAAATGGGGTAAGATCGGTGCACTGATTGATAGCTGTATTAAAGTGAAACTCAGCAAAGCTCAGGTATTTGGACCATAACTTGGGGTGTGTGTGGGTAAATTCCCTAAGGTACTGTTGTATGCATCGGTTGACCCTCTCAGTTTGGCCATCTGTTTGGGGATGATAGGTGTAACAGCCCGTGTTAACCCGGATTGTTAACATACTATCGTATTAAGCCACGCTTAATTAAAATGCGGAATAACTTTTTCTTTAATTCAATTATGACGTCATTAACCTTAGCCAACTTGGTTACTTAATCAATTTCATAAAATACTGCCTGTATGTAAATTGCAAGACAACTAACTGAAATACCTCATATATAAATAATAAGTGAGTATCTAAGTCGCAGGACTACAACACATAGCCTGGACCAAAATCCTGATACTTTAATTACAACTTCAAATAAAAGACAATAACAAAACCATGTGGCATGGACAAACCCCATGCTCACCAAATAAGGCACAATGCCCAACAACAGTCTCAATGTAATCATAACAGAAAACATAAGCAACAGTCAAATAATCATCATCCATCATGTCAGCAAAATACAGCTAAGTCTAACTCAGCTCTGGCCTCCTGCCACCTGAGCCCTCAACATTACCTGAACCTGAAATAAGCGTCCCCAAACGTGGGGTGAGATCTCTAAATAAGAAATCTCAGTAAGACAAGGGGTCCTCAAGGATCTTCCACCCCAAGCTCACTTACATGTGTAATATAAGTTCAAAAACAGTATTTACAATATAAGTTCCAAAACTATGCGATGCAGCAGATAATCATGCCATGTGTGTTTATCAAATCTACTGGCCAGAGAAATGCAGGAATACGTCTAAACCCACATGAGTACAAGGAACACCGCTTGCACCTCACCCACAGCCTCACCATCTTGTATGTACTACATACTCAGGCTTACCGTATAGGTGGACACCACATGCATATCATAAAAGCACATTGCATATAATAGCTCAACAGCATTTCCAAAACATCAAAGCATGTAACACAGCATGCATAAACAACATCCCCATGGGACATGGTGGAACCACAAAATGGCTAAACCGAGGACACGAAAGCTTACCTTGCAAGCTAGCTATCCAAGCCAAGAGTCCAACCACTCTTACGTCCAAACATAGCAGTATCACAATCTGATATGGACCAATAATACATCAATATTCATGCATCACAAGCATGCAACTTAAAGACTACGCCTTTCCTTTACGTTTTACGTCTTAAGGCTTCCAACAAAGCCATAAGCCCTTAGTCATATGATTCTGACTTAGTTCATTAATTACAGAAGTTCAACTTCCTTAATCTAGGGTCCACAAACCCCCAATAGCTTACTGTTCACACAGCACAGCTACTGTTCTGCGAAATCCCAGAATATCCGGATATCACAAGGGACATATCCGGATATGCCATATCCGGATATCACACTGGCCATATCCGGATATACCATATCCGGATACCCAGATCCCACATCCGGATATGAATATCCGGATACCCAGATCCCACATCCGGATATGAATATCCGGATACCATATCCGGATATGCATATCCGGATACCATATCCGGATACTAATATCCGGATATCTGCTCGACAAATATCCGGATATCTCACGACAGAATGCAGTTTCTGCATTTCGTGAATATCCAGTCCAAAGATCCCACTTTTAACCGATTATAGACACTTGAACATGCATTTCTAGGTGTGTTTAACCTACCCCACCCTTAAGTTATTAACTTAGCTCAATACATGCATCAAGGTTCCATTTTTAAGCATTTAAACACATGATCATGGTATGTGGAACTCACCAAGCCTCAAAAACAGGATGGACAGTGCTCAAGGAGCTCTCCAACAACTCCCCAAACTCAGACCAAGTAGGAGCACGAAAATGGCACCTCCAAGGTGGGTTCTTGCATCCCAAGATGACACTTTGAAGCTCAAAATGACCACAATAAAGTAACCATCACTCAAGCTCCAAACTCAGCCTTACCACCCAGCCAACTCAGCTCCCTGAACTCAGAAAGATGGCCACAATGCAGCCCCAAGGTTAACTCTAGGGCTGGCAAAATGGGCTGAGCCCGTCGGGCTGGCAAAATGGGCTGAGCCCGTCGGGCTGGCCCGCCCCGCCCACCAAACAGGGCGGGCTGGGTTGAGTTTTTCAACCCACCAGCCCACCAAACCCGCCCCGCCAAACCCACCAGCCCGTCGGGCTCGGCCCGCCACGGGGCGGGCTAGCCCGCCAAGCCCCCTTTTCTTTTTTAGGTTACCCAATTATTATGTAACTTCGTGCCCTAGGTTTCTCTGCATGCAAGTGGCTTTTTCGCATTGTTGAGGACTGCTCATACAACACTTTGTTACTTGTTTTGTTATTCTGTTTTACCTTGATATGATTTTAATTTTTATTATTATTCCTGGATTGAAAGATGCATATTTATATGTAGATTATTAAACACTGATCTTCTTGGTTTCATAAGCACATTAGGATTTTATGCAGATTTTTATATGGTTTTATGCAAAAAAAAATATGTGTTTTTATGCATAATTTAATTTTTTGTATTTTATTTTTATATTTTTATATATTTTTTTATTTTAGGCGGGTTGGCCCGTAGCCCGCCAACCCACTCATAAAACGGGCCGGGTTGCTCAATTCAACCCATTTTGTCAAAACGGGCCGGGGCGGGCCAACCCATTTTAGGCGGGCCAGTGGCGGGCCGGGGCGGGCTGGCCCGTATTGCCAGCCCTAGTTAACTCTCACCCTCCCCAAGTGTTTAGAATGTGAATTAAGGAGGAAAAGTGAAGACTTTGCATAAAACAAGCAAAGAAGGCTGAAGAAAGGAGGTGGCAGCAAATGGCCTCTAAATTTCCTACGTAGGTGGCTGCACAATGCCCTAGAAATTTGTGCAACTAATGTATAAATAGGCATTTAAGCCTTAACGCGTAGTATTAGCCTTAATAGCAACGCAAAAGATCTTGATCCCAAACTTTGGAATATAGACCTACACATTTTTCTGAGATTTATCATATTTTTATTTTATTTTTCGGAGCACCTTTCCGGTACGCGCTTTTCCATAGCCAGTATCGGTTCTGGCATCAGATTACATTATTTTGACCTGAAACTTGTTTTACAAGTCCTACATAATATTCTAGTAATTACCATGCGTTCGTTATAATTTTCCGGGATACTTTTCCGGTACGCATTTATACCGGGTAGCAGAACCAGTATCTGCGCTTTTCTTCCGAAAAGTGATTTTCAGCATTTTTATTCATTCATTATAATTATTTAAGCCCAATAATAATTATTAAGGTCAATTATGGAATCATTTTCTAATTATCATAATTAATTCACTAATTACCTTAATTAACGGTGTGGGTTCTTACATTCACCCCACCTTTTTAAGGATTTTGTCCTCAAAATCAGAAACATACCTGTCTCAAAAGTCGGGATACTGTCGGAGAAGCTCATCCTCTCGCTCCCACGTGCATTCCTCGGGACTACGCCCAGTCCACTGCACTTTGACCATCGGAATGATCTTGCTTCTAAGCTATTTCTCGCCTCGATCGAGAATCTTGAGTGGTCCGACGGGAGTCTTTAGGTTCTCCCGAACCTCCACATCATCCGGCTGCACCACGTGCAAAGGATCTGCTATGTACCTCCGAAGCTGAGACACGTGAAACACGTCGTGGATGTTGGCTAAGTTCGGAGGTAAGGCAAGTCGATAGGCAACAGGTCCTACTCTACCAAGGATCTGATAGGGCCCAATAAACCGCGGGCTCAACTTCCTCACTCCGAGTGCCCGTCCAACACCGGTGACAGGTGAAAGTTTCACAAACACGTGCTCACCCTCACTGAACTCCAGTGGTCGATGCTTGACATCATAGTAGCTTTTCTGGCGATTCTGCGCCTGCTTCAACTTTTCCCTGATCATCTGGATCTGCTGGGTAGTATCTTGGACAAAGTCCAAGCCAAATAGCTCTTTATCTCCAACCTCAGACCAGCAGGTAGGAGTCCGACACCTCCTACCATACAGCGCCTCGTAGGGTGCCATGCCCAGACTAGCATGAAAACTGTTGTTGTACGAGAATTCTACCAACGGAAGGTACCTATCCCATGCAGAACCCTGCTCCAATGTGCAAGCTCTCAACATGTCCTCCAATGTCTGGATGGTCCGCTCAGTCTGTCCGTCAGTCTGAGGGTGATAGGCGGTACTCAATCTCAACTGCGTACCAAAAGCCTCCTGCAGCGCCTCCCAGAACCGAGATGTGAACTTCGGGTCCCTATCACTGATGATACTCTCGGGCACCCCGTGAAGCCTCACAATCTCACGGACATATAGTTTGGCCAACTGCTCTGTAGTGAAGCTCACCTTCACTGGAAGAAAATGGGCAGACTTGGTCAATCTGTCCACTATGACCCAAATAGAGTCACAACCAGCCTGAGTCTTAGGCAATCCCACCACGAAGTCCATGGAAATACTCTCCCACTTCCACTGTGGAATCTCCAGAGGTTGAAGTTTACCAGATGGTTTCTGGTGCTCAATCTTTACTTTCTGACATATAAGGCATTTGGACACGTACACCGCAATGTCCTTCTTCATGCCCGGCCACCAAAAATTTCTCTTCAAGTCCTGGTACATTTTCGTAGCACCAGGGTGGATAGTAAATCGGCCCTTATGAGCCTCTGCCATAACCTCTTCGGTCAATGGCCCTCGAGGAATAACAATCCTCTTCTGGAACAGCAGCAATCCATCCTCGTTCCAAGACACACCGTCCTGGTTCTTCACATAATCAAGGCACTCTCTTTGCACTTACGCCTCTTTAATCTTTTCCATCAGCTCATTAATCACTTCTGCTGTTTCCATTTCGAGCAATGCGCCCCCAAACAAGGAGTTCACTCTCAAGTCTCTGAACTTTTCAATCACCTCGTAGTCGTTCATCATTAAGCTGGATAAGCTCACGGATTTCCGACTCAAAGCATCGGCTATCACATTGGCCTTGCCAGGGTGATACCTCAACTCAAAGTCGTAGTCCTTCAAGAACTCCATCCATCTTCGTTGTCTCATGTTCAACTCCTTCTGGTCAAACAGATACTTCAGGCTCTTGTGATCACTGAATACAGCAAATTTCATGCCAAACAGGTAATGCCTCCAAATCTTGAAAGCAAAAATAATGGCTGCCAACTCCAAGTCGTGATTCGGGTAGTTCTCCTCATGAGGTTTCAACTGTCTAGAAGCATAGGCAACAGCTTTCCCTTTCTGCATCAACACACAGCCTAGCCCCTTTCCAGAGGCATCGCAGTATAACGCAAACTGTTCTGCAGGATCAGGAAGGACTAGCACAGGAGCAGTAGTCAGTCTCTCCTTCAACTCCTGGAAGCACTCATCACACTCATGTGTCCACACGAATAGAGTCTCCTTTCGGGTAAGGCGAGTCATTGGTAGCACCATCTTGGAGAAGGGGTAAGTGCGTGATAAAATCCATGGAAAGATCAGTCCATAGTGACGCAGGTGGTGTGATGGGTTGCAACAAGCCATATAGAGCATGATTCTGAGGTTTAACCTTTTGACATACAATACAATTCCTGACAAATTGCTTAACATCATTTCTAATGCCTTTCCATGTGAATGTACAGGTGAGGCGGTGAAGTGTGGCCGTAAAACCAGAATGGGAATGGATGCATGCATTTCCTCTAGCAACTGAGGAATTAAACTGGAGCCGGCAGGGACAAAGATTATGTTCTTGTATAGGAGGAGTTGGCCTTGAACTCGCCAGTGGGGCCAAGCATTCGGGTGTTGTTGTATATCTTGCAGGATATGGGCAGTATAGGGATCGTCTAGTAACTCAGTGTGCAAGGTGGAGGAATAATTGGAAGTAGGACCTGACATTACAGCTAAGTGGGCTGTCTGGATAGGGGGTATGCCATCTGGTTGTCTGGAAAGAGCATCCGCAACCACATTGGTTTTTCCAGATTTATACTGTATGGTGAAGTTGAAGTCCAGCAACTTGGCCAAAAATAGCTGTTGTTCGGGTGTTTGTACCACTTGAGCTAAAAGGTGATGAAGACTCCGGTGATCTGTCCGAATGATAAATTGAGACCCCAATAAGTATTGCCTCCACTTGGCAACCGCCGCAGAAATGGCAAATATCTCGCGGATGTAAGTAGACTTGTTGCGCATAGTAGGAGAAAGTTTCTTACTGAAAAATGCAATGGGATGATTGTTTTGGACCAGCACCGCACCCACACCAATGCCCGAAGCATCGGTTTCTACCATGAACGAAAGTGAAAAATCTGGTAAGGCCAGAATGGGAGCAGCAGTGATTAATGCCTTTAATTTTTGAAATGCTTCTTGTGCGGCTGGTGACCAAAGGAAAGCTGACTTGCTCAATAGGTCGGAAAAAGGCGCAGCAACCAAGGCGTAGTGCTTGATGAAGCGTCAATAGTATCCAGATATGCCTAAAAAAGCTCGGACAAAACGCAAACTATTAAATAGGGTTCCAGGATAGGCACAAAATCTCACCACGAAATCAAACGGCTTCAATTGCATCTTCCAGAGCTTCGGACTCGCTCTCCTTGTTGAGAAACGTAAAATTTTAGAGTTAACACAAAAAAAGTAGAAGATGCAAATCTGGAAGAATGAAACCTGGAGGAAAAAAATTGAGAAATTGAGCACAATCAAAACCCTATGAAGAGGTGAAACTGCAACGATGACGTGTGTAAGAGAGAATGAAATTTATAAAATTGAGAAAGGAAACAAAGAGAAAATACACAGATAAAGAAAGCAAGGGAAATGGGTAAGCCATAGACGAAATAAATAAGCGTTGCAATTTCTTTGGTAAAAGGCGAAAAAATAGTTCACTTCGTGGTCACCACATGCCTACATAGCGTTGCAATTTCTCGATTCAGAGTGAGATGCGATTTGTTATGTTGTTCTAAGTTGTAACTATGTGAGGTCCAGGTCCACATATAGCCTAGCAAAGTTGTCTCTATCTCCAATGGAGGTGGTTTTGTTTACTTTAAGTACTTTACCAACAATATTACCAACACGTAGGAGAAAAGGATGCTCACAATATTCTTGCGGCACTTCAGGTAGTCGGATCCAAGCTGCCACTCTATGAATGTTGGCTTTAGCTGGGTTGAAACATGGTTCCCACTTCCTTATTGTCAGGTAATGGCCAAGAATGACCCATGGTCCTCCTGTTATAGCAGTGTTGAGGTCTTCTAGGTTTGCAAACCTGACCAAGAAAAAATCGTTCCCCAAATTTGCCACCACGATGAACCCATACTTAGCCCAAAGCTTCTCCAACCTATTCTTCTTGAAAGAGACCCCCACTTTCTTCCCAAGGAGCTTCAAGATTAATGCATTCTTCTATAGTTTCCTCATTCTCTATTTAGCTTCCTTTGTACACCGTATCCTCATTGATCCATTCTCCTCATAGATGGTTTGAAACCCTCATTCAGAGATTTCTCCCAAACTCAGATCTAGGGGCTTACTGTCTTCTACTGTTGAATCGTCCATCCAGGTTGAATCCATTCCCGGAATGGTGTCTTCCATCCTGAGAGCATCCACGAAGGATTTTGTCTTCCCCGCAGCAGGATAGTTGTTGATACTACCTAACCCAGCTCCACGGTTTGATGAATCTGAAATAAATTCTTCTCCTTTCTTAGATCTTTTTACATTGTGTCTAAGTGTTTCGGTTGTTACAGTAGAAGGCTTAGAAATTTCTACAGGTTTCTCTTGGTGGGATGCCATAACTAGTGCCCTAGCAGAGGGTTAACGAGAAGAGAAAATCATGTGCGTGTTTTCACGCTCTAAGCGATTGAGAGGGGATTACATTATAGAAGATGAAACCTTTAAGTGGAGTACGAGGGGATGTTCCTCATATGTCTGCACTGTGGTTGATATGGTCATAATATTGATCTATGCCCTGATCTAGCTAAACCCAAAACTACCTCTGTCAACTGTGTCACGGTTGAGAAGGAACCAAAGAACAAAATGACTAACCAAGGCCTAGGACCTTGGATGGTTGTCCAGAAGAAAAAGAAGCAACAATACTCATCTGCCAAAAAAGAGAATTCAGAAACAAGAAGCTTTGGAACCAACATTTCCAACAAAAATTCTCCAAATGGGCCTAAGATTGAAGTTGTTAAGGATAAAGGGAAGAAAGTCTCTTATGCAATTAAAAATGGAGGACCAGTTCTGAAAAAATAATACCATTTTCAAGGAAAACTTAACTAATTCTTCCTCTAGCTCTGCTAAGAAGGTGTCGGGTGTGCAACACCATCTTACTGATAACAAAGACAATAGTGGCTTGGAAAAAAATGTCTCCCCCTCTAATCCAGTAATTTCTCTGCAGTGGCTAAGTATCCCACTAAAAAAGTCTCTAGATCAGGAATCTTTCCTGTGATGGTATCACCTAAGAAATCCTCCCACAGTCCCTCTTTGTCTAAAGGAAAGGAAACCACCTTTCAAGTCCAAGTTGTTCTGAACTCAGAAAGTAGCATTGAATCCATTGAATCTGGTAAGGATGAGCCTCAAAGCCACTCTGAGCCAAAGAAAGATGTTTTGTGCCATGGTTGTGACAATGTAGACACTCTTACTACTGGGACAACGGATAGCTTAGTAGCGGACAACAATGGGCCTATAGATGATACTATGGTTTGTGACATTTTCCATATTGATCCAGATCCCGCTGATCTAATTATGAGGGAGGTTCCCAAAGTTATGGAAGCTCAAACAGGTATGGAGGTTGATGATTTTTCTCACTCAGGTCTGGCCGAATCTATCAAAAATATATCTGTGTTAGATGCTACTAGTGAGAGCAGTGTAGCCCTGAAGCATGCTGAAGAAGAACATGTTAAAAGTGGCAAGAACTTATAAATCTGGCAACAAACCAATGTTTCCTTATGAATGTTCTAACCTGGAACTGTAGAGGTGCTGCCAAAAAACCTTTCAAAAGTACCTTTAACAGATTTCGTAGGAAGTATAACGTTGGTGTAGCTGCCATCTTGGAGCCCAGAGTTAGTGGTAGCAAGGCTACTCAAATTATTCGCAGTTTAGGTTATTCTAATTACCTGATTGCTGATGCCAATGTCTTTGCTTGCGGGATTTGGATCTTATGGTATCCGAATGATTTAAATATCACTCTGTTGGTGAAACATGGCCAGTTTATTCACTGTTTGGTTGAGTTTCCAGGGAAAAGACCCTTTTGTTGGACGGCTGTTTATGCCAATCCCCATGAAGATAAAAGTTGTTGTCTTTGGGATGAGCTAAATCACATTGGGAGGGATATGAATAACCCTTGGCTCATTTCATGTGACTTTAATGAGATTGCTTCAGCTTCTGAAAAGAGAGATGGGAGTCCTGTTGATATCAACTGCTATAATCGATTTGCAAATGTTTTTAGTGCTTGTAGTGTTATGGATATTGGTGGTGGTGGTAATAGATTCACGTGGAGAGGCCCAAAATCCCTACACTTAGATCGGGTTTACAAAAGACTCGATAGAGTAGTAGTTAATGCCATCTGGAAAGCTGCCTTTGAAGATTCAGATACAATAACCATTCCCATGTTATTCTCTTATCACAGTCCCATTCTGGTCAGGTTGGAGAAAGAGGATAAAAGTTGGAGAGAATGCTCGTTCAGATTTCTGGCTACTTGGCAAAATGATTCAAGATTCAGCCCTGTTGCTCTCCAGCAAGTGTACCGATTGCACAAGTAATATAATGAGTAAGTAGAGTATCGTCTCCACATGGATTTTAAACCAAGTACCACAATAACCAGTCCCCTTAAGTTGAAAAATTCAGTTGTTGTTGGAAAATTGTGAATTGATGAAAAATAAAGACAAATATTTAAGATTTATAATTTTCAAGTTTATAAGCAATGGTAAAAATAAAACTGGATTTTTAAGAGAATAATAAAAGGTATTGTAGTTAAGGTACACTCACCATATGATCCCAACTTTAAACTTTGGATTGATTAACAATGCTCATTCATTTTAATAACTCAAACAAATTATCATCTAAAAATAATTAGTTAATTCTCAATCCCTTGGCAATCTAACCCTTTAATCCAATTGGAATCCTAATTCCTTAGCAATTTCGCATTAAATTAAGCATTAATCATGATAAATTAAACAATTCACACAAGTCTATCCCTAGAACATTCATAAATTGTTACTTTACCCCTTTTCAATATCAAAACCCCAATATTCCTATTGCGAGCCCTAATTCCCAAATTACTATCTCCTATTAGGTTGATCAACTCTAACAGAAATAATAAACAATACGCACAGAGTAAAGATAAAATATATTGAAATAAACGAGCGAAAATAAATCAATCCATCGTAAAAGGGTTCACATAGGGTTTGTGAACCCAACTCCAATAAAGAAAACTAGCCAACCATAGTCATGGTTGATCTATGAATATTCAATATCCACTAGAAATAGAAGAACGGAAGAAAGAAGATGAACAAGAAGATCTCTCTGAAGCTCTCTCTCTCTCTCTGAAGCACGACGGTTCTCTGATGATACAATACCTAATTCTATCATGAAACCTCCTTTTTATAATCCCTTGTTATCTTCTTCCAAAATTGCCCTTAACAAGCACGGTACTTGCATTCCCGTAAACTGGCGCGGGACCGTGCCACATCTCTAGAAAATGGCCCAGCAACTTGGCTGGCGTAGGATCGCCCCACAATGGCGCCAGATAGCGCCATTTCTCTGGAAAATGGCCCATAGGACACTAATGCAGCTCAGAACACTATCAACCGTGTAGATTCGCGCTACCAAACTTTTTAAACTTTTGTATTTTCTCCCTGTATAAACATAACAAATAGGTAAGAAATGTCATTGAAATGAAAAAGTCAATATAATAAGCAAATATGTATATAAATTGCTCTTTTATGGCTTAATCCTTATCATTATTAGCTTGAAAAACTACATCTGCCAGAGGCACATCAAGCCCTTTCCTTACGGATAATTGGAAGTTTTCTGATTGCTTGGTGGATAGCCTGAATTCTTTTATTCCCCTTCTAAAGGAATGGAACAAAAATTTCTTTGGTTTTACTCTTCACAGGAAAAATAGAGTTATTACTCGCATTGAAGGTATTCAAAAGCAGCTCTGTTTTAATAGTGGATCCCATTTAGAGCAGCTGTAGTTTAGTTTAAATAAGGAGCTTGAGGATATATTGAATCAGGATGAACAAATTTGGTATCAAAAATCGAGAGGTGTTGGATTAGAGATTATGACAGAAATACTCATTTTTATCATACCAAAACTCTTATAAGGAGAAACAGGAACATAATTGTGAGACTCAAGAATGACCTGGGGCACTGGGTAAATGATGAGGAGGAGTGGATCACTTTGGCGAGAAATTTCTTCCTTAACCTTTTTAAGGAAACCTCATCGGACAGAATTTGGTGGCAGACCAACAACTCTTGGCCAGATTTGCTAGAAGAACAGGTATATTTATTATCCCTTAACATTTCAATGGATGAGGTGAAGCAGGCCTTTTTCCAAATGGCCCCCCTCAAAGCCCTTAGGCCGGATGGTTTCCCTGCACTTTTCTTTCATAAGAATTGGGAGCTTTTGAAGCCTCAAATCTTCAACAACATGGCCTTTTTTTTTGAAAAATCCAGCTCGTATTAAAGACATCAACCACACACTTATTGCTCTTATTCATAAAGTGGACAGACCTGTCTTGATGAAGCGGTTTCGGCCTATAGCTCCTTGTAACTCTGTTTACAAGGGCCTTAGTAAAATTCCGGCCAACAAAATTAAGCCTCTTCTTGGGAATCCGATTTCACCTAATCAGGTCAGTTTTGTTCCCAAAAGACATATTCAGGATAATATCATCATTGCTCAGGAGATAATGCACTCCATGCATAGAATGAAAGGGAAGAAAAGCTTCTTTTCTATAAAAAATGATCTTGAAAAAGCTTATGAAAAGCTTAGTTGGGATTTTATCAGATTGGTTCTTTGTGATATGAAATTACCAGATGATTTGGTGGAAGCTGTAATGGGCTGTGTTACTAGTCCCTATCTGGAAGTTCTCTGGAATGGTGCTAGGACCCCGGGTTTCTACTCTCATAGAGGAATTAGACAAGGGGATCCGCTATCTCCCTATATTTTTGTGCTCTTTTTGGAGAAACTCACCCACCTAATCATGGATGAAGTTGAGAAGAAGAGTTGGCAGCCTTTTAAAGCTGGTAGGGCTGGTCCTTTGATTTCTCACCTTATGTTTGCTGATGATATTATTCTTTTTACAGAAGCTTCCTTAGATCAATTAAATGCTATCCTTTTCTGTCTAGAGAAGTTCTCAAAATGTCTGGCCAATGTGTGAGTATTGATAAATCATGCATTTACTTCTCCAAGAATACTCATGTGGCTCTTGCGGATGAGATTACTTCAATCAGTGGCTTTAAAAGGGTCACCAACCTTGGCCGCTATCTGGGCTCTCTATTGAGATATGGTAGAATAAAAAAAGACCATTATGCAGATGTTATTTCTAGAGTGCAGAATAGGCTTCATGGGTGGAAATCCAAGTGTTTATCCCTTGTAAGAAGAATCACTCTAGCAAAGAGCGTCATCTCAGCCATTCCAAGCTTTCATATGCAAAATAATGTGCTTCCTGCGCATGTGTATCAAGACATAGAACAAATTCAACGTAATTTTATTTGGGGGGATTCAGAGACTAAACGCAAAGGCCACTATGTTGCTTGGGATCGGATGTGCTTGCCTAAACAAACTGGTGGCCTCGACATCATCAACCTTGGAGTTCAGAATAAAGCGTTCTTGCAAAAAATTGCTTGACAACTGATTGCAAACCAGAAAAGCCTTTGGGGACAGGTTCTTATTGGCAAGTATGGTAGGAATATGGACCTCAACCGCAAATTTGTAGCCAAAAGCAGTGACTCTAGCTTCTGGAAAAATATCTACAAGGCCGGGATTAAGATATCTCATTTTTTAGAATGGGAAATTGGAAATGGTAACTCAATCCTTTTTTGGACAGACAGCTGGGGAGGATGGGATGACAATCTATTCAGCCTTGCTATCAACAAACCACCTCAAGCCGAACTTGATCTCAAATTGAAGGAGATGGTGGAGGCAGACACTGGAGACTGGAAATGGAACTATCTCTCAGGTTTCCTTGATAATGCAATACTAAATAGATTGAGAAATATTGCTCCCCTGTGGACAATAATGATACTGATTGTCTGAGATGGAAGAGTAATAGTCCTAGTAAGTCTATTGTTAAGAATGCCTATTGCTAACTCACTCAAACCAATTCCATCACTAATAAATTGTGGTCCTCAATCTGGCAGTGGAAGGGACCGTATAAGATTGCAGTATTCCTTTGGATGGCTGTTTTGAATAAACTCCCTGTTAGAAACTCAACTTGCCATTGGAGTGGAGGTGAGCAATTCTGCCCGTTATGCCATAAAACCCCTGAAACTATTATTCATACGTTTAGGGACTGTAGTGGTGCTAGGAAAAATTGGGAGGTTTGGTTCGCTGGAAGCATCCCCTATAATTTCTTCTCCTTAGAGGTAGAGGATTGGTTCAAGCTCAGCCATCTCTGGAAATCTTGGAAAGAGGTTTTTTATGTTACTTGTTGGTTTTTGTGGAAATGGAGAAATTTCACCATTCATGAGGAGAATTTCTCTACTCCCCAGTATCCCAATCACCACATTCTTATGTATCTGATTGACATGAAGAAGAGCAGGGAAGCTTTTCCTTTGAATGCTAATATTGACCAATCTAACTCTTCCTTTTGTCCAGATATCAGCTCTCATCATTTTAGATACAAGCTTTTTGTAGATGGAGCTTACAGTTTAGCCAACAACAAAGGGGCTTGTGGTGGTTTTATTGTGTCTTCATCAGGAGAGTGGATGGGTGGTTTTACTTTCAATATTAGCTCTTGTACATCTTTGGAAGCAGAATTGTGGGGACTATATCAAAGATGTGCTCTGATCTTTGGATAGGCTGTGATTAAAGGAGGCGCTGATGTGCTTAGAGTCCATATCCCCTATATGTGGATACTCTGCTCTTCTAAACCGTATCAAAGAAGCTGGACAACTAATTGGAAGTTATCAAGCAAACTTTGTACCCAGAGAGCTAAATGCTTGTGCAGATGGTCTAGCTAAACTTGGCTTTTCCCTGAATCCCGAAGAACTGATGTTCTTCTCTTCTCCCCCTTCTAGTATTTTTTATTTATGGAATGTAACTAGAACCAAGACTATGATGATGCATATCATGTCCGATATGCATCATCTTATTTTGTGATTTTGGTGTTGTTTCTCTTTGGGATTTTCCCTCCCTATTATAAAAAAAAGTACTATGTTGTAGATTTTTTATTTTTTTTTAATTTTTTTCCCAAAGTCCGTATACGCGTGGCTAAAGATCGTTCTTCTTATCGTGCACGAAGGAATATACTATTTTTTTTCCCAATCATTTATAATATTTTTTTCTTATTATTATTTTGGTTATCCTGGAATTAAAATTAAATTAATATTTTTATTTAATATTATTTTATAATTATTAATTTAATTTTAATCCAACAATAAAGAAAGCATTTGTAAGAAAAAAAATATTTTAAATATAATTTCTCTCATTTTTAATTTTTCTTTTGAATTTTTTTTCTCTATATTTATATATTTACTTATTTTCTTCTCTAAATTAATTTTTTTCATTCACCACGTACCCACCCTAATTAATTTAAGATAAAAAAGACATTAAATTTTATGCAATTATTAAGGATCATTATACGAACATTTTAACTAAACATATAACATTCAAGGGTGAAAAGATGAGACGTAATCATTTTATCTACCAAAACTTTCCATACAAATTATAAAATAATTTCTTTTCTTTTCTTCTTGAAATAAAAAAATCACGAAAGACAAAATGAGTTTGTAATTTACAAAAAATATACCAAATAAAAATAAACCACATTTTCTAATAACAAACTAAATTTATATAATAAGAAACGAATTCCAAAGTTTTATTATTATTCTTTTTTGTCATTTTATTTTTTCTTTCTTCCTTTTTTCCCCCTCTTTATCATCTTTTTTTTTTCTTCTTCTAATTTTTCTTATATTAACAGGCATAAAAAAAAAAAAAAACTGTACTAAATTCCGAACCAACCTAAACCCAAAATATTGTTTACAAGAACCCAGAAAGCCCAAAGTTAAAAAAGAATTCTTATTACCAAAAAAAAAAATTTCTAAAAAAAAAAATAAAAAATACTCCCACTCATTAAACTCACAACCCAATCATGGAGCTCAGTTTAAAAGAAAACCTGCCTTACGATTAAAATAAAAAACCAAGAAAACCCTCTGCAATTGACCCCTAAATGATGTTGAGTGAAAGCATGTATCCATGCTAACATTTTTGACACAATTTTAATACTTATATTTTATGAGAGAAATACAATGAAACTAATAAACTCTTATTCTTGCTCAAATCATGATATAACGAATGTAAATGTAACGGCAAGTTTTTTTTTTTTTTTAAATTCAATAACTTTAATATTAATATTTTTTTCGAACATTCTTATTATTTCGGGCGAGAAAAGGAACCGAGATTAATCCCGAATAAGTGTTTTAACATTTCATCCGTTCCATTTAACCCAACCCTTAAATTGTTTCTTGTTTTCATCTATCACCAAAAAGAACTAATCTTTTTTATATCATAAGAAATAATTTTATTTTCTACACACACAAAAGTATATGGAACTCTTACAGATAAATTTCACATGTTTTTATATATCTGTAAAAAATAAAATTATCTCATTTAAGACAATAAACATTGAGTTTATCATCTATAATTTAACATGATCAGAAAAAATTTCCTACACTCACAACATTTTGTGGGGCCCACAACAAAAATAAAAAATAAAAAATTCTGGCACGCAAAATGAATCTCTATAATATAACACAAACATTTTTTCTATAATATAACTCTTATAAAACCCATAAATATTAATACCATCAGTCAAATGAGTTCTTGGTGGGTCCTTATTCCTTTCCACTCCAAGCAATAATTCATCCTTTTCACAATAAAGAAATGGAGTGTATACCTAAGAGAGAGAGCGCCACCGACTGTGATTGAGAACTTTTTCTTCTTTTTTATTTGTTTTTTGTTTTGTTTTTTCTTTTTTCAAATAAAATAAAACGGATCAAATCAAAATAAAATGTTCACAACATTACTATACATTTAAAATAGCCAAATCATAAAAATATAAGAATTGACTAACGTCATAGTATATTTACATTATACCCTTAATGAAAAGCAATTTAAATAAATAATAATACAAATTTTAATTGCGTTATTATCTTATAAAGAAATAAAAGAGTTAAATTAATGATACTTATAATAAATTTATAGAAAATATTTTGAATTTATTATAATCTATATTTGCACATATACATTTTACGGCCATGAAATAAAAATGAATGGGTTGAGGATGATGAAATGAATTTCAAAATTTAGAATATGATGGATAAAGCCCTTAATTTAATTTTTTTCCGACTTCTTCAGAAATTATAGTATCATCTAAATATAGTCTAAATGGTCTAAATATATAACAACGACACCTGAGCTTAATTTAAATGTCCTCAAAATTTAACATACCTTAACTTCAATTCATGCTCAAGCATGTTGGGACACAGGCAAATGTGATACATCATCAAATCTTTCATCCAATAATCCATGTCACAATCGGAACCCAAACTCATCAACTTTTTATCAAGTAATGCCATTGAAGTACTCACCTTAGGCTTTCCATGAAATAGTGACCTACCACCAACATGATATGGCTACAATCAACACCCTTAGATTCCGACCTTTGATCATTCAACGGAGGAAAATTTTTAAAATTAGGAAACTGAGATTGAGAATATGATTTATGTGTCACGGGTGTTAACGGACACAGCGACCTCGGTTTCATGATTTTTTTAATCAAGTTCGCCTACATAGTAGGCGAACTTCATTTTTTTTTATTTTTTTTTTAAATTTGATACTTATTATCTACTAAAAATGTGACACGTCAGCAAACCGAGTTCGCCTGTTACCTATTATAAATATAACTGTTCGCGTGGCATTTAGGTAAGTTGGTGAACAGTGGCACAATGGTCACTGTTCCACAATCAACGCCCTATTTATAAAAAATAAAAGACTGGTTTAGCCTATTTAAAAAAATAAGACAATAAAAATTTATCCAAATAAAATATATAATCAACAACACTAGTAATTTCATAAATATTCATAAAAATTTATCAATGTATATCCAAACTAACATAATATAAAACAAAATCATTCAAAAAGTCTGTTTATCCAATAAAATAAGGTGAAATAGATTGAGAGTAAAAAATGGCTATTACAAGTAGTATAAAAATAAAAAATAAAAAATATATATATATATAATAGGCCAGTCTGAGAGGCTCTAAGGCCGATCTTTTAAATTAGAGCCTGAGAACTTTTTATTAAACGAGCTTTTATACAAGTTGAAGCCTGGTGGCAACAATCAATTTTAGATATGTAAGCTCAAGCTTTCACGAGTCGAGGCAAAGACCCCTGGTCCGTTTAACACCCCTATGATTGGTACGATCGTAAATTTTTTTATGAAAATATTGAATTCCCGGGATTCATGTTTAAAAATAACACCAAATAAGTGGTAATTTGAGAATCTCACGTGATAGGATTATTTGATAATTTTTTTGGGATATAATTAATTTCAATTCACATTTCCGGGCAATAATTTATGTTTATTACAATAAGGTTAAATTTTATTTTTCTATGAAAAATAAGATTGGATTTTAAATATTAAAGAAGGATAAAAATATTTATTATTTTAAAAAGTATGTTATTTTAAATGAAATATACAAAATTAATGATTTTCTACCTTCTCTTTCCTTTATAAAGTTAGTAAGAGAGAGATTACCAAAAAAAAAAAGTTAGTAAGAGAGAGAGTGGAAAAATGGTAAGAGAGGGTGGAAAAGAAGAATGTAAAAAATCATTAATTATGCATAAGAAAATGGATTACTTTTTTAATTTAAATTTTAAATAAAAAATATTAATTTATGTATTTCTATTTCTTAAATGATACATTTTATATTATTTAAAAGGTAAAAAAATTTCTAAAATATTTAAAAACGACATTATCTTTGTAATTTATTATTTAAATGGAAATTTTTAATTTTTTCTTCTCCGACATGAGATTGAGACACCCATAGCTATTTCAAAAATTGAATGATTGGCACCCTTGCAAGAAAGGTGCAGTGGAAAACAAGAAAAAGGGTGTGAAAGAAACAAGTGAAAATGGAAGATGAAGAAGGAGGAGAGGGTAAAAAATGGGTGACACATTATTGCAGTGATCATCAAATACTGTTGGTGGGTGAGGGTGATTTCTCTTTCTCCCTTTCCCTCGCCAACTCTTTTGGTTCCGCTGCCAACATCCTCGCTTCCTCTCTTGACTCCTTTGGTCTCTTTCTCTCTCTCTCTCTCTCTCTTTTTGCTTGCTTTTTTTGTTTGCATTACCCTTTACCATTCTGCTCGTGTTTTTGGCTTATGCAGCATGTTTCATTGAAAAAGTTTCGACCTTGGATACATGGGGTATAAAGAACATGCTTGAGAAAACCGTTTGTTTGTTATGGATGTTCCTTTTGTCCTTTGGAATAGAACGTTATTTACAGGAAAGAGTGTAGTGGGTTTGATCATGTGTGATTCTTCTTTCAACGTGACACTTCCCCCTTTTTTTTATTTGCAGGAAAAATATATTGGGTTTGTTCTCCTTGTCTTTTCTTAGAAATATTGTTTATTTTCACTTGGTTGTCTTGAAAATATATGTGTGGTTTTTTTTTTCTCTCTTTTAAATTCCCTTGATTGTTTTACCCTTTTTTTTTTGCACGTAGTGAATATATTGGGTTTGTTATCCTTGTCTTTTCTTAGAAATATTGTTTATTTTCACTTGGTTGTCTTGAAAATATATGCATTTTTTTTTCTCTTTTTTTATTCCCTTGATTGTTTTATTTATTTATTTCTTTTTGGGTAGTGTTGTTTATGTAGTTTATTATATATATCTAATTTGCTCTAGTTTTGAATGTGCTTGCAAGGAGTGAAAATATGAAGGAGGAAAGAGGATGCATGAAAATAAGGGATAACTTTAGATTCATGTAACTTATTTGTGTTCAAAATCCAAATGCTATGTCAGTTGTTTTTCCACTAATTTCTTCCCTTTCGTTTTGGCTTCTACCAAGCACAAACACCCTTAATTAGTGTAAGTATATTTGTTGCATTGCAAAATGCTTCTTCCTGGCTTGTCATCAATGCTCACTCTGTTCATGTAGATGATGTTACCAAGAAGTACAAGAATGCAAAGTCAAACTTAGATGACTTACAAAAGCTGGGAGCATGCTTGTTACATGGAGTGGATGCAACCAAAATGAAGCTTCATTCAGATTTGAAAATGCGGAGGTTTGATCGAATTATATTCAACTTTCCTCATGCGGGATTTCACAGGAAAGAAGATAACCCATTAATGATTAAGTGAGTTTTCTAGTATCATTCAGTTTGATGATTAGTTAATGTCTTGAGTGCTTTATAAAGAACAAAAATTTATTTGAAATGCTCATGGTTCTGCTATGCTTCTCTAAGGCCAAAATAGGGAATAGATTTAAGTAGAAAGTGTAGCTTGGTTCTGTCTTCTGTACTTTGTGGAAACTTGAAATGGCATTAATTTAGTTACTCAAAATATGTTTCTGAAATGTGATCATGAATTTAACGTTTTATTCTGCTAGTTTTTTGCGGAATTGCTGGTTTGTATATTCAAATGTGTTAGATTTCTTTGTTTATCACACTTAAAAGTTAAGTATGGAATTCCTATCAACCCTCCATGTGATTGTATGTGAAGTTCTTTGTGTCTTTCCTCCTGAATTACAGGATGCATAAAGACCTTGTGCTTGGTTTCTTCAAGAATGCAACTTGCATGCTTCGAGCCAATGGCGAAATTCATGTTAATCACAAATGCACAGCTCCTTTTAGCGATTGGAACATAGAGAAGCTTGCCATGCAAAGCTTTTTGGCATTGATTGAGTGTGCTGACTTCAAGATTGAAGATTACCCAGGTTATAACAATAAGCGAGGTGATAGCTATAGATGTGATGAACCCTTTCCACTTGGTAAATGCAGCACTTTTAAGTTTGTTTTCAATCCTAGAGCTAAGGGAAAACGTAGTAGGAGAAATCGTAAGGTGGTTTCTAGACAACAAACAAAACTTCCATTTCAAGAGACTCAGGATGCTATGGAACAATTACCAACTCCACTTTATCTCAATTATTGTCCTCAAACTAGTCACATTCCAAAAATCAATGAAGCAATGACATCTACAAGAGCCAATCGTTCTTTTTTCTCCGATAGATGGTTAGAATCGGACAGATGGTTAGAACATCATCTGGGTTCGAATCTTACTGAGAGATCATCTAGAGATCATCATCAATTGTTGACCAATTACTATGGACCTGAGAGGTCCATTTATCTCAATTATTATCCTCAAACAAATCACATTTCATCTAGAGATCATCATAAATTGTTGACCAATCCATTTACTGAGAGGTCCATTCAGGATTCTATAGAGCAATTACCAACTCCAGTTGATCTCAATTATTATCCTCAAACAAATCACATTTCAAAAATGAATGAAGTTGTGACATCTCTAAGAGCCAATCGTTCTTTTTTCTCTAACAAATGGTTAGCACTTCATCGGGTTTCGAATCATGCTGAGAGGTTCACTAGAGATCAGAAATTGTTAAACTTTGGCTTGACAAAGGGATACCCTCCAATCCCTGATGCCTACTTAAACAATGTGGCTGAAATACAGGGAAGAACTGCTCCTGGTATGAGTCTAAGCTCTCAGAGATCATTACAGCCTTTGCAGCCAATGGATTCATTGCAATTGCAACAATGGCAAACATCAACTAATGTTAGATATTCTCAGACAGATAATGTTAGAAGAATGGATATTGTTCCCTTACCACTTGGTGCTAGAAATGAAGGCTATAAGGTCTTTGGGGCAAGCTCAGATTTTTTGCAAGAAGCACATGGAAGAACAGCTCAGAGAACAAGTTATTCTTTTGATAGAATAAGACCTAACTTTGAGAGGTACATTGCTGAAGTTCCTGAGAGGACTTTGAATAGTGACATTTATGTTCAGAGTGAGCTTCGCCAAAAGACTTTTTTTTTTGTCAGAGAGGAGAAAGATGTATGATGGGTCCTGATGATGCCCTGAATGGAAGTGCAATAGAGAAGTGTAGTACCAGTTAACACTATTTTTTTGGTTTCTGGCTGTCTTTTTGAAGTGTTTCTTGGTATATGAAAAAACTAGTTGGAGTTATGAAGCTGGTGAATTTTAAATAGTAATCAACATTCATATGTTGATTTTTTGGCAGCATGCTTGTTTGGATCAATTGTGGTGTAAGAAATTTATCCCTTTTCCTTGAATGAATTGCCCAAGCAGAACAAACTCACTAGCCTTTCTATATTTCCAATAATAATAATGAGGAGGAGGAGGGAAGAGTGTTTCTCTAATGCGATGACGTTTTGAGGTTAAGAGAAAAAAATATAAAGCATTTTGAGAATTTTGCTTCTCTTTTGTAACATGAATTTTTGTCAAAATATCTGAATTTCTTTTTCCCACGTAAAAACTCTTCATATCTATTTGACATGTTTTATTTTTAGGTTTTTTTTTTCCCCTTAGTCAAATATATTTTTATAAAAGTTTTTATTATAAAAAAGGTAACCAAAAAAAAAAAAGCTAAAAGATTTTAAGATGAGATTTTTTTAAGATATATGTTAGCTTTTTTGACTCTTCATATTTATTTTATAGTTTTTTTTTATTCTAAACTTGTATTTATAATTTTTATTATTTATCCGAATAATTTATTCTAATAATAAATTATTTTATCTTCCCCTTTCATAATCATCAAAATAATTTTATATAATCACCAAACAACTTTTAGCTTTATTTTTTTAAGTTTTTTTTTTAATTTTAACTTAAAAGTAACATTTAACTTAAAAAAGAGAAGTATCAAACGGACTCTTTTCCTAATTATATAATATTTCATAATAAATAAAGTGAACATAATAATGATTATTTGAAAAGTAAAATAGAGTATTAATTAATGGGTTTGTTTTTTTGTTATGTTACTTTAGATAACTTTATTTAAAGTTTATCGAAACGACGTCGTTTTGGGACAGAAATTGTGGTGTTTTTGTAATTTTAATTTATTTAAGGGTTATAATAGTATTTATCACTCTAATTTTTTAATTTTTTGACCCCAAAACGACGTTGTTTCGATGAAATAACAAAGTTATCTAAAGTAAAAAGTTGTAAATAACCTTCCCTTAATATTAGTTCAAGTAATAAATTTCTTTATAATTAATTATATGAGTTTTGTTATAGGACTTTCAAAATTAACTATCTAATCACAGGCAAAGCACATTGTTTAAAAGGCCAGTAATAATATATGATTTATGGAAATATAAAAAGACTTTAGATGGATAACAATGGGTTTATCATTTATCATTTAACATGACCACAAAAAATTTTCTACACACACAACATTTTGTGGGGCCCGCAGCAAAAAAAAAAACTCCAACACGCAAAACGAATCTCTATAACATAACACAATCACTTTTCCTATAACATAACTCTTATAAAACCCGATAACAATTATATTTAAATTCATTATGTTAACACTGCATGCATGAGTATGAAGCCATTTATGCCACACATTCCTTTATAGGGTCTTAGTGTGCCTTCACGTGGGTCAAGAGGCCCAACGGGCTTTTGTGTTTAAGAAATACATATAAAGCTGAAAGAGAAAACAGCTTTCCATGAGTTTAAATAATTCAAAGCATTGCTAACATTTAACTTTGATAATCAAGAATAATTAACACGAAATGATACAAAAGGTCAGGATGGCCGAGTGGTCTAAGGCGCCAGACTCAAGTTCTGGTCCTCGTGAGAGGGCGTGGGTTCAAATCCCACTTCTGACATTTTTATATAATTTTTATTTTTTTGAAAAAAAGAAAACTACTTTTAACAAATATGCATTTGGACATTTGTTTACGATAATTTTGGTCAAATAACATAAACAAAATTATTTTGTTGACTTTAAGGTAAACATTATCTTAGTCCAATCCAACTCATATAGCACATAGACTTCCACTAGTCATTATAAAGAAAGAAATACTATTTGGGCACTAGCTACACATGGCTCTAGTACACCAAGATAATGTGTGTGTGTAAATTGAATCATTGATCAAGTGACGGAATGGTTTTTTATTTTTTATTTTTTGCGTAATGAGGGAATAATTGTTTTTTAATTTTATTTGGAGACTTGAGGGAGTAATTGTTAAGAGATAAAAAGAGATGGAGAGAACATCAAAATATTTTGAACTTATTTTTTTTGAAAATTTATGTATTATAACGTTTAGTTGTTTTTTTTTTGGTTATAACTATTAAATATAATATACACCACATAAACTAAAAATTATTTAATATCAAAACGTGCCCTGTAGGCTACCCCTGTCAAAATTTAATATTTCAAAATTAACGTTGTTTCGCTACCGGAGGAAAGATGAGTCACTGTCCCCCAACCGAAAAGCTACGTAGAATTGAATCATTGATCAAGTGACGGAACGGTTTTTTATTTTTTATTTTTGGCGTAATGAGGGAGTAATTGTTTTTTTAATTTTATTTGGAGACTTGAGGGAGTAATGAGAACTTCATTGAGTGGGAATTTCACACGAGTTGTTTATATGATATTGCTATGTTAAAATTTTGCATCTAATTTTTTTCTTAATAAAAAATAAATAAAAGAGACTCTATCAAAATTTATGAAAACTTATTAAAATGAATAAACACAATTTTATGTGAAATTGAATTAGGGTGTTCCAGCTTACCAAAAAAGAAAAAAGAAAAAAATAATTAGGGTGTTCCAACTTCCAACTAAGAGGCCCAATTTAAGAGAGGGTGATACGCTGCAAATTCCAATTGGCTTACCTCAATGGATTGCGTCCTTCTTGTTTTATTTTTTTCTAATGAAGGGTCGTTTTCAAATGAAGGGTTGTTGTTATTATTTTCATTATTTGGTCATTTTTTATTATTTTTCTAATACCTAGATATTTTGCGTACTCACCATTCCTCATGGGACCCATTTAGGTTGATTGGGGAATCAAGAATAGTAATGCATACTCATCATCAATATAACAATAAAAATATTAACGCATGCTTACATTTAACTGAAGTGACTAACCCTAGTAGATAAACCAAAACTTTGGCACTTACCAACTATCATTCATGTTAATGGTGAACTATTACATAGGAAGCAATTGAGCAAGAGCATGCCAAGGATAAAGAGAGATACTTATGTTATTTTTCAACATTTATTCATCCACTTGCTCTAGTGGAGATCATAGTATAGCCCTATTCACTGAGATGGGAACAATAATAGGGGTGATAAATCATGTCCATATTCATTCATTGAGATGGGAGCAATAATAGGGGTGATAAACTGATTTTTTTTATTTTTAAATAAAAAACTAAAAAGAAAAGGTTATTGATGGCTAAGATAAATGGCAACCAACCTATTTCCTATATGGTGTGTGGCCAATTCACACCCTATACATTAAAAAAAATGTTACTAAGACTTCCAATAACTAGGAATGGATGAAAGGTTCTATCTCCCACTACCTCCTTGCAGACCCCTTTTTGTTTTTTTAACTTAACATATATTATCCTACCAAGTTGTCTATTTTTTAAGCAAAAGAAAATTAAGTTTTGGACTTTTCATGGAAGGAAAAACCAATTGAATCTCAAAATTCCGTCTTTCTCAATCAATGTCAAGACTCAAGACCATACTTTGCCTTGTCCCATTTTCTGTATTTTAATGGGACATTGCTACAAAAATTCAATTTTCTTCATTTTTTTAATGTAGAGTAATCATGTTGAATTGCATCAACTTGGGTATGAGGGAAAGCAAAGTTTAAAGTTGAGTTACTTAATCATCACCATTAAGAAAATATATGGAGAGTAAAGAATACCTGTCTCTGTGAACAAATAAATTTCACTTGAAAGAAAGTGGGGGCGGTGGAGATTGGAAACCGAGACACAAGGCTCTGTTACCATGTAAATAACCAATTCAATTCAAAAGCTTAAATTGTTGGGTGAGGTTACATTAATGATTTTATATATCTCAACACGTCCATTCATACGAGAGTCCACTGGGCTTGAAGGGTGGATAATGCACAAGCCCACCTACTTGTGCGAATAAAGAAATTCAAAGAAATTTCATTTGAAAGAAAGTGGAGGCGGCGAGGATCGAATCCGAGACATGAGGCTCTGATACTATGTAAAGAACTAATTCAACCCAAAATTTTAAGCTGTTGGGTGAGATTACATTAATGATTTTTTATATATCTCAAGACGCACAATGAAAATTTGATGAATGGGTTATTATCTCAATAATAAATATGCTATTGCTTGCATAATGAAAACCTCTTCTTAGGCTGAAAAGCTGGTTTAAATGACTTTTTCTTTTCTTTCCTTTTCTTTTTCTTTTCTGTGAGTGTGATATCCCAATATAAAGATGAGGCAACCCATTAATTGCAAATCTCTTAAAACACTTTATATACACAACTCACACCAACATATTTGAAAAATTTGCTAAACTCTTCACTATTAACAAGGTCACCTGGGAGTGCTTAAAGTGAGTTTGAGTGAAGAGTTAAGCATAAATGTAATTATTTCTTTTCCTTTCTTGATTTCTTCTTTCCTAGATAAAGAGAAAGTGCATATAATCAACTTCACTTTAGCTATATTTGCATCTAAGTTTAATGATTATTAACACCGAGTTCAACTTGAAATTGAGTCCCAAATCCACTTGCAACAACAAGAAAAGTGAATGTGTAGATATTAATCACTCCTCATTAAACACAAACTAGCAATGGTAGAAATGTGAGTACTCCTTATACACAGTCTTATTCATAAATATTTACAAATAGATTATTTTCCGAAATCAAATATATGACATTTAAAAAAAAAATTATTATTCTGAACTCTGGAGTCAGGACAATAAGCCTGACCCATTTCAGAAGACAACTTGCAAATTATAAGGATTGCACCATACTGGTTAAATCAGCAAAAGGGTCACCCAAAATTAAATATCACTAGCAAGAGAGAATCAAGAGGGTGATCAAGTTGGGCTACATCATTAATAAATAATTTTTAGCAATAATCCAAAGTATATTGCTTCCACAATCCAAGAATGAAGGTAGTTTATGAAAATAAGTCAAAATTCAAAGAACAGATACTTTGCTTCAAAGCACAAAAAATTAAATATTCTTTTCCCTCAGTATGGGTTACTCTAACAACACATAACTTAACACGTACCCCTCTTGCTTCCATAAATGATATAAGCAATATATGAGAAACCTTCCAAAACCAAACCAACCAATTGACATTTTTCATCTGCCATCACCATCCCATACCAATAAAAGTGCTGAATAAGCCAACAAAATCAATAAACTCACCCTCTCTCTCTCTTTCAAAATATTTTTTTTTTTTATTTTTTTATCTGGAGGAAAAGCTCATCAAAGGAGTAAAAGCAACTCTCAAAGCATTGCGTGTCAGAAACCATTGAATGAAATTGCAAAATAATCAAACCCCAGATTGAATATTATTGAATGTTGTCTACATTTTTTTTTTCTTTCAAATAAATAAGAAAAAGAAAAAGAAAAAGGTACTGGTTGAGTGGTAGTTAACAGAGAGAGAGAAACAGAGTGAGGGAAACAGAGTGAGAGAAACAGAGGATCCTCATATGAAGAGTGAAGAGAATTGCAGAAGAAGGAGTCAACCTGGGAAAGCACGGAGATTTTTTGTTTGTGGGTATCTTAGATTGCATCCATGAAATCACAACAGCACTGGCTTTCGCTAATAGGATGAGCGATTCTGCATACAGAGTCGAAACCACTTCACGTCTTGCTCAATGGAGAATCGAAAACTTGGCTTCTTGCACTTACCGCAAATCCGATCCTTTCAAGATTGGAAAATGGAACTGGTATCTCTCTCTCGCTCTCTCTCTAAACCCAAAAAAGTGAACATGTTTCTGATAAAACATTAACTTAGGATGCAGAACATAGGACACCCACAAGTGGGGTTGTGTTTGTTGGTTGATCAATGAAATTATGAGATACCCCACATGGCTAAATAGCTTTGAATATGCGATAATGTGTTTGAGATCTCATAAAGTTTGGTTCTTTGCACTTCAATTTGATGACCCTTTATTTTATCTTTGAGATTTTTAGTTATTGATGTCAAATTGGAATAGAGAGTGTGGCTTACTCTGTTTTATTTGAAATGAAGGCATTTGTCGGTGGAGAAGAACAGGGTTTTGTTTGTTAAATTATTCCCAGAAATTTCCAATCTAACGAGAGATAATCCCCCAATTGCATCTTTCATCGTTCGGGTGGTTAGTTCTGTTGGAGATCGCAAGGCCCTAACACATCCAGGTCATCAAAGTTTTCTTCTTTTTTTTTCTTTCTTTCAATTTTTTAACTGGATAGAGAATAATCAATCTTTGATTCTGGCTTGTAGTTGTATGTTGTTGTACTCGTGATTTCTCAATAATGTTTTGCTGTGAAGTTCAGTAAAAAAAAAAATTAACAGTTCAATAGTTTCTAATGTTAATTGATTATACTTTTTGATATAATGCAGAAATAAAGGACAAAGTGCTTAAGAACAATGAGGACTTTGTTTGGGCAATTGAGGTTCCACTGACTGGGAAATTCATTATTGATGTTGAATTCCTTGATTTGAAGACTGCATCCCGAAACGTTAGTACAAAATACCCATCTCTTTATAGTAGTATTCATTCCAAATGATAATTATGTTGAGACAATTAGAATTAGGGATCTGCATGGGTCGAACCGAACCGAATTTTTTAAAAAATCGAATCGAATTGGTTTAAATGGTTCGGTTCGGAAGATAAAAGTTAAAATTTTTAAAAATAAAGTTATAAAAATCAGATTGATTCGGTTTGAAAACGGTTCGATTCGGTTCGGAAACGGTTCGGTTCAAAATGATTTAGTTCTTAAACTGGTTCTAAAAACCGGTTCGGTTCATGAAACTGGTTTTTTAAAAACCGGTTCGGTTCATAAACTGATTTTTTAAAACCGGTTATTTTAAAGGCGATTCGGTTCATGGTTCGGTTCAATTTTTTGGTTATTTTGCACATCCTTAATTAGAATGTGACAGTCTAGCTAAAAACAATTCAGGGTACTAATTGGATTTTGTAATCCACTGTTATAATCATAAGCACTTTAGTAATCCCTTTGTGACTTTGTTCAGTCTTGATGGATAATTACCAATGATGACTAGTGATAATAGATTAGTACACCAAGCAGTTCTGATTTTATTATAACCTGACAGGAAATTTCCAATTTATGATTGAATTGGAACTTATTTAGAATGTTATTTTTTTGAATATAGGGTGGAGAACCTTGCTCCATTTGGGCTGAAGGATTTACTCAGAAAAGATCAAATGCAAAAGCCCTTGAGTCTCTTGGTAGAATGCTAACAGAAGGCATCCACACAGACATCACCATCAATGCTTCTAATGGAAGTATAGGAGCTCATCGAGCTGTTCTTGCTGCCCGGTCACCGGTCTTCCGCAGCATGTTCTCACATAATCTTCAGGAGAAAGAGTTTTCAACCATAAACATCTCAGACATGTCCATTGAAGCTTGCCATGCTTTTCTCAACTATCTTTATGGGATCATCAAACATGAAGAATTTCTGACTTATAGGCTGACCCTTCTGCATGCAGCTGATAAGTATGACATAGATGACTTGAGAGAGGCATGCCATGAGAGTCTTTTAGAAGATATTGATACAAAAAATGTACTTGAGAGGCTCCAAAATGCATCACTATATCAGTTGATTAAACTGAAGATGAGCTGTATCCGATATCTTGTGAAATTTGGTAAAATATTTGAAATTCAGGATGATTTCAATACCTTCCTGCAAAATGCAGACAGGGATCTGATTGCTGAAGTCTTCCATGAAGTTCTTGATGCCTGGAAAGGATTCTGAATATCTTGCAACTTCAAATGACAGAAAGGCATGGTGTTATTTAACATACCCACTAAATAGGTTGTTTGAATTTGTGGTGCAGGATTTGTTTTCATGAACCTAATTCTTTTCCTCAGATGGATTTTTTTTTTTTATGATTTCCATGTACATACTTATGTCATGCTCTTTAAATATAAACCACAAGGTATTATTGTTTACACAAATGTACATCTGCATTAAAAGAAAAAGGACATGTATTTCATGAATGCAAATGGTTCTAATGATCCTTGGTTGTTTTAATTTGTTTCCTTGTTTCAGAGAATTTCACAATTTAGATTTTTCCCATACGTATTTAATAAAGACACAGAAAGAGAACCATTATAACTAGTAGTACATTGTTTAGAAGTTGGAACAAGATGATATAATCTTATATCAGATATTTTCTAAATAAGCATGTTAGAGAAACATCATTATCCTATGCATAAATTGATATCCTGTGATTTAGAGGGCAAACTGAGATAAAGAGTTTTTAAGTTTATAATGCAGACTCGAATCAAGACTACATCAAATGGTTAAATCCAAATCGTTAGCAATAAATATTCTAATTCTTATCCTAATATCAGTGTCATTGTTATTCTCAATTTGAATGTGATTTGCTCTCGATTTAGTCAAACTTGTTGGGAATGAAAGAAATAATAGTCACCTGTGATTGCATACTTCAACAGCAATAAAAGTAGCACAGTGGATGAAATATGAGTGCACATACCAACGTGATGAAAGAGAAAATACTTTGCAAGCCAGCAAAACAAGCAAGATCATACATTACCGTGAGTCCATAACAGTGAGAGAACATGCTTACGGCCAGCACTTAAAAGTGCTTCAATCTATTTCCCAATCTTTTAAGAATTCAATATCATTCTCTTAACATTCAGTGCATGTTAGAAAATAATATAAATCATTAAAAAGACCCTCACCCAACACCTTAAGGTTTTGAGTTGAAGTGGTTCTTTACGGTGCAGATTTAATTTATCCACTAGAGTCCAAAATTTTAACTAGATTGGGCCAAAACTCTAAGACAATGTCTTCTGATGTGCAGGTGAAAATCTTGAGTCTTATAATGCAAAAGTGATATAGAAGTAATTTAAAATGTATCTTACCAAGTTACATCACTCTGAAACATCAAGATTTTCATAAAACCAAGGGTATTAAGCTGCAATAGAATGAGATAATATTGTTTTCAGTTTCATAATAGCATAGCACCCCTTCAACTTGGCATGCCATAGTTGCCATATAAGACAGATAGGCCACAATAGATTAGTTAGCAAACTCAGTATCCACTTTATCATAAAAAAGTTGGAGCAATATGTTGCAGTGGCTTATGTGCCTAAGGGGGCAAAGGACTAGTAGGATGAATTGGCAAGGCTAGGAAAACTAGTCAAAGCATGAGCTTATCTGCTTTTATCATCAAATTCAACTGATCATACTCTTTTGTTTACCATGAATAAACCAGCAAGGAAGTGAAAAGTAATGAGTGTAAGACTCAACACAATGAAAAAAGCCCATTATATGGGCCATAATTGATAGATTTGAATCCTATTGTGTTACATAACCTTAGGTTGGAAAGAGAACATAGCGAACATAACACTTCAAGTTTAATAGTTTAATTAACAAAAGTCTCTTTCACTCAACCATGAGAGTGATCATGTAACATAAAAGGATCCAAATAATGGAGAGGCACCGTAAGTGTTATCTCAGGTATGACTAAGAGAGGAGGAATTAAAGAGCGCGGTGGTTTTTGTATTTTAGCAGAATAACAACTCATAAAAGTGATAGATACAAGATACTTCTTCAGGTGGAGAAAAGGAGTATGTATAGGTGGGAGATATTCCGGATGGGAGACTCCTTAACGGGCCCTTGCAGGCTGGCCCAAGTGTATTGGGCCTGTGAAGAGTGATCCACAATAGAAGTCAAGCCCCAAAAGAAATGGATTAATTCTCTTTTGAATAATCAGTAGTTTCTTTTTCCATTTAAGTTATCTTGCATTTATAACTTATTCTTCACTTTCTATCAATTATATATTTGGAATCAAACAAATAGAAGGGAATAAAGATAAGAAGACTTTCCTTAATATATAAGAGTAAGATCACACATAAAGGAGAAAGGAAAGATCTCTTCTTATCAAAGGTAAGAAAAAACCATTCTATTGTCTCCCAATAGTTAAACACCAATAATGGCTAAGAAGAAAGATAACCCCTTTCATTTTAAGGGAAAAATGTTTATCCTTTTAAATGACACAACTTATATCTTTTCACTCTCACAAAGAGATGGGACCCACACCTTTAATTTTTTTGTCAACTCTCTCCTCCTTTATCTATTTCTTTCTCTCTCTTAAAATGACACAACTTTAATTCCTTTAAAATGACACACACTTTACCCTCATTTTAATGTATAAAAACATGTAATGGACTACAAAGTTTTGCTCGCATAACAACATGTAACAAAGGAAACACATATTACTTTTAGTTCCACAGAAGTTCAGCATAACACAAGGAAACTAAAACAACCACACAAGACAAAAAGAGGGTCGAACTTGAAACTTACAAGAAGATAAAAAATACACATCACAAAAAGTAGATAAACTACTCACCTTTAACAGAAATTCTTGGAGACGGTTCATAATTCTAACTTCTGAGTCTTCACCAGAAGTAGTTAGTTTGAACTTGAAAAGAAAACTAAGGGAAACATGTAAAGTTAACAAGCAAGTTCATATGCACAAAGCTTTATGCATCACGCTTGGGCAAGAATATGGAATATTACCAGGATCTTCTGTTTGCTATTGTGCATGTGTTATGTGGCACTTTGGCCTACAAATAAATTCTTATATTATTTAGTCATCACAATAATTAGCATTAAAAAATTAAATTTAATAGTTAAAGTGAAAAATATGGTGACCAACATACCTGAAGTATAATATAAAAATATTCTCTTATCTATTTGTTGTTCACAATAAGTGTTTGAAGTGCATCAACTATAACTTGCAACCAATAAATGTTTTATTTGCGACTGTGAAAAAAACAACAGCGTTTTATTTGACTTGGACTACATAGATTTTGCAAAGTTAGTATAAATTGTAAACTTTAATCATTTTCGTTTACATCATCTTTATAAGCTAAACGGAGGGGGTTGAAGATTTTATATCTATGGGACAAAGATGATAAAAAATTTGTGATGATTGGTGAACTGAAAGAAAATTTTCACTCTTAGAATATAATGGGCCAAATCGAAGTCTAGAACTTTCGGAATGGAAGAAGTGTTGAGCTCACAACAGGTTTAGTAATTGTTTGGGCTTACAATTGTTCCCGTTATGAAGTTGGATTAAGTCCTTGTTTTTTTCGTTTTTCGATCATGAGAAAAGCCTATGCTGCCCAACTTTTGTTGTATTTAATTAAGGAAAAGTGTTTCTTCTGTTCGTAGATAAAATTATCTCATATAATCTTAAAATGATGTTATTTTTAGGTTTAATATAAAAAAATAAAGTATATTTTGGATTTAATTAATAGGAAACACATTTATTTTTATTTTATTTTTTTTGATAAACAACACATTTTTTTTTTTATTTCGTTTCGGGTTTGTATCTCTCTAATCTTCCTAAGAATTGTAATTCTCAAAAATCGAAGCCACAATGTCAAATTTTAAAGTCTAATTGGGTTGCCACTAGACCAATAATTTTTGAATAGTAAACACATATTTTTTATCCTTTTAAAACACATGTTTTAACTTTTAATCTTTCAAAATATTAGTTAAGTGTATAAAAACAATATTAATTAGATCCTTTAAAGTAAAATTTTATACACTTAATGGCTTAACTATAGAAAATGAAATTAAAACCTTTTTTATGCATGGAATATATAATTAAGAGAGTAAGTTAATATTATTTTTTAATTATATAATTTAATTAATGTAAAAAATTCATGATTGAGAAAATAAAATAATATTATCTATTTTGATCAAATTGATATTGCCTGCATCTTTAATTATTTTTGAATTAATAATAGATATGCTCTAATGTTATTATATAGTTAAGGGCGCGTTTGTTTCCTTTTCTAATAATAAAAAGTTGTTTTTTTTTAATTATAAAAAATATTTAAAAAAATTATAATAATTAAAGAAATTTCACAAAAAAAAACTATTCAAGTGGGTGTTTGAATGGGCTTACTTATGAGATTGGGTAAAGACAAGTACCGGAAGGTGTTGGGGATGCACCAATAGTAGCTGAGATGTTGCAAAGAAAATCATTCAAGTGTTTAAGATTTAGACTTGACAGTGGCACTAAATTGATTTTCAATAAGTGCGACAAAGGCTTGAATATGGTCGCTGGTTTTAGATTTAGACTTCATAAGTATACACCAAGTAAATCATGTATAGTCATCTACTATTGTCAAAAGAAAACTGTGCCCATGTATAGAAGATATTGAATAAGGGCCCCATATATCAATGTGCACTAAAACCAAATGCTGAACTTGAAAAAGAATAGCTAAGATTGAAGGGGATTTTCCTTTGCTTAATAGCAAGATGGCATACATCACAAGAACTATCTATATTTCTTTAAGAAATGAAAGGATATTGAAACATCATTGCTTTTATTACATACTTTGAACAGTGGCCTAAACACAAATGCCATATATAAGTGGCATTTGATTGCACTACAAAGCTATTATTTTGATTAGCTATTGTCCATAGTTCTCCTTCTTTGTTATCATCTAGCCTGTCACTAGTGCTCCATTGTTGAGTGAGTACATATAGGCCTTTCTCCTTGAGATCATTCCACACATCAAATTGTGCCATCCATCCACAAGATCGATTGAGATATTAATTATGTTATTGAACGGTGCAATCATCATAACGCCATGGTATTACACCTCTCCCAAACTGGATAACGAGGATCAGATACATTTGGAGATTATATAACTCCATTGAGAATGGGAAATTTATTTTTCGATACCAAAGTCATCTTCATATCTCTGGCTTAACCATGGTAATTCTTACCATTCATGAGAAAAGAAACCAACTCTAGATATGGAATTTCATTATGGCGAAGAAAATTGGGTCTTCCTGGAACGAAACATCAAGAACACCCGATGGATTTGCAGTTGTTTGATTACTTGTTCCTTATTTTATTATTCAGAAAATTGAGAAGGGTTTTTTTTTCCTTCAGTGTAAAATTAAGAAGTCTTACTCTTCATCTCAATCATTGATTTTTGTCCATCTAATAATTATAATTTATTGAGTTATATCAATTAATTAATTATTAATTTCAAAAAACTAATAATTTATTTATTTAAAGGGTGAAGTATTTTATGTGCGAGTTTTTTTTTTTTCTGTTCACAAAACATAAATTCAAAATCTTACCCAAACTCCTTATCATTATTTTAAAATAATTTTGCAATTGAAGAAATCAATTCTTGGAAATACATTATAATCAGAAAAATGTCTAAATATTAATTTCCCAACACGAGGAATATACCCGACAAACACCGAAAAGACAGATTATTTGTATGCAACATAAGCAGAGATATTTGTTTGTAAAAGTCATAAAACCATATTGTTGTTTTTATATATTGGTAGATGTGAGGATAGCCTTCAATCTGCATGTCAATGGTGTGCCACATAAGAGAATCAATAAGATGCTCCTCCACCAAGTGCACACCAATTGAGCATTCATCAAGATTTTGATTGCACCAAGCTTTTGGAGAATCTTTGCTATAACATCCCGCGGTAGATCCAGCCAATCCCTGGTTTCAGATTCTTTAAGCCGGGTCAGGTTTGATTGTGAAGACCACGTCATCAATGAAAGTGCTGAGAAAATGAATTCCCCTAAAAATCTAATAAGGGTTTTTGGCTTAAGAAGAGCTTTGATTATAATTAACACCATGCTCAGAACTAGTTCCATAGTTGTTAAAAATTTGAAGCGTAGGAAGAGGGAAACGAATCGCGTCCAAGAACTAATTAGGGTTTTGAAAAAAGAATAATGTTTTTACTTAATTATGTTATATTAGGATTTGAAAAACAAGGCATTTTAATAAATTTATAATAAAAATATAAGGAATGGATAACAATAATGTGATGTGAGTTAATTCTAAGCGATATAAATCTCTAAGTACCATTTTATCCTGAAATCAGATTTCATCGATCCCTATACCCTAGTCTATACCCTCACAATCTAGAATACCAATTCTAATGTAACAGCCCGTTTTACACCGATATTGTTAACATTAATTATGATATTAAGAGCAGTTACAATCACAACAATTCATTTATAAAAAATGCGGGTAAACTTTTTCTATTTATTACGCGAGCATTAAAACCGTAAAAAGCGTAATAAATAAAAGCTGTGATCATAACTATAAACTCTTGCGGAATACTTGTTTAAACTACTTTTATATCTTATTTTACTTACTATAAGTCACTAAGGAGTTCCCATAAACCCACTTAGCCAATTTCACAACCTTACGTTTTCTACCTATCCGAACATGGTTCGGTATATTTAATTCTATCCTCACAAATTTCTTCGTGTTCATCTCATCTTTTAGTATCTTTTACAGGACTTAATTACCTTTTTGATGAGCCATCACACGAGTCGTTTCGATCCCGTTCGCTCCGGATATCGCCGTTTGAAGTTGGACAAGCAAAACTGTCAACCAACCCCAAAATAGCTCCAAACATCTCTCACTCCACGAATTAATGCAAAAAATAAACTCATCCAATTGCTCACAATATTTTATACAACAAACTAGACAACTCAACCTTCAATTTGATATATCATACACTTAATATTACCAAGAAACGAAGCGGGAATAAAATTCCCAAAAACTGCTAGAAACAGCCCCTGCACAGGTGCGTTATGGACAGTCCGTGTTCACAGGCTTCTACAGGGCTGCGTGCAACCCAGAAAATTCTCATATTTTAACACCATATGGGAGACATCTCAAGCTTTTAAATGGTGTGTAGCACGACCCTATCGGACCTCTATGGAGGGAGATATGCTCTCCCGATATTCGTCTAAAATATGCTAACTCTACAGAAAATTCGCCAGAGTTTCCTTTGTTTTTCCTAAAATCCCCAATTTGCAATAGTCATCTTAAGACCTCAAATGTACCTAATATCTAATGGGTGGCACACACAAGGAACAACAACACCTTGGGGCACTTACAACCCAACTCAGTTTATATTTATTATAACATATAGCTCACTTTATAATCCTTAACTTGTTTCAATCGCCAAAGTCCATTTTCATGCAAATTCTCCACATACAAGTAATCATAAAACTAAAATAGGCCTAAAGCCCTTCCATCATAATACATCATGCATCCATTGTACAGTTACAACATTTAACTTACATGTTACAACTTACAACTTCAAACTTTAAATTACAACTTACAAATTCATACTTTAATTTACAACTTGAACATTAACTTTAAAGTACAACTTTAAACATAACTTCAAATGACATAAACCACAACTAGACTTAGGCAAAATGACATGAACAAATATGACTATGAAACTCATCCTACATACATATGGGATGTTCATGCCCTAGGCCAAATGGCCACCAAAATGCAAAATACTAGTAAATCCTCCACGACTCATCCTACGAGCTTCTTGTTCGCCGCTCCACTGCCACTGTTACCTCATGAAATAAAGCCCCCAAGACGGGTGAGATATACTGTTATGGATCTGTGCCATGAACCCGGACTAATGCCCGCGTGAGCCGGCTTACCTCATCAACCCGGTAAAATGGCCCAAAAATACCCTAGTATTCCCCAATAAATACCTGAAACGGACCGTAGTTATGGAGACGTAATGTTTGATACGTAACCTCCAGTAACGGCCGACAAAGCTATAATGACCCCGCGCCATTACAGCTCAGCTACACCAATTCAAATCAGAGGCAGCCCCTATAAATAAGAGGGCTCCTCGATAATACAACACACTTGATTTTCGATACTTACACACACTATCACCACATTCATATACTTTGCAGTGATCAAGCTAGGCATAGGGATATCTCCTCCATAGATACCCCTGGTCAAGGCTATACGGTCCAAAGCGATCAATCAACCTGATAAAGGTTGAACATCTCTGTCCACAGGACATAACATATACGAATATATCTCAGTAACCGAGAGGTTCTGGAGAAAACTCCGCCCAATGGCTCGCTTCGATGCATATAAATAACATAAAATAACATCTCTCAAAACGGGATATAGCAAGGGATTTAGAGAAACTGATGAATATCGGGATACAAAATACGACGAAGCGGGATGGTAGCTACCAATACCGCGCAACGTCCTCGGCATATATAAGCCTACGGGTCTCATCCAAGGCGTGTTCCTAGAACATCCAACCAAGGTACCCCTTCCATCCATATACACCGAGACAATCCTAGTGTGCTCCTATCCGGATCACACACCATGACCCTAGGTCAACTGGAACTCCCTCTCGGAGACCTATCCAGTGGAAGTCCGAAACTGCCCGAAGGCTAACTGTCTACTGGCCAGAGACTCGGTACATAAATACCCTCATAAATGCTACATGCATGATCATACTGTTCTACACTACTCATATACATTTCCTACCATCACCCTCAACGGGTGTGGTGGAACACACAAGGGGAACAAGCCCCAGTACCAAGAGGTTAACTTAATATGTTCCTCCACTTAGCTCCGCAACAGCTTATTTTCCAACTTGTTACTCAACAGAATTTCTACACATAGGACATTCCTAATTACTCAACACTCATACGAATACATGCAATTTACAACTATACAAGCATGATTCAACCATTTACCTCAATCCCACTTGGTTCAGGACCAAGGGAAATCCACCAACTCACGGTTCGGGGTTCAAATCGACGTACGACAACCTATAGTAACTATGTACGAATCGTCAGTACACGACAATTTCATCAAAACACGTAAAACATCAAAATCACCCCCAACACCCTTGTAGGTTCAGCCATTATAGACATAATTCAAAATTTATTTTTCTAAATTTTATTTCTCATTTTATTATACATCCTAAGGTTGCTACGAGGCTATACCAACTGCCGTTTTTCCATTTTAAATCTTTTACACATCGATTTGCTTAATAATTCACGCTTGGACCCTTTATGACCCTAAAAACCATTTATTATCTTTCATTGATTCTTCCACTTTCCAATCACCACACAACTCATCTAAATACCATTTAACACTTGAAACATCAACTAAGCAATGCAAACAACATCGACTCCCTAAAGCTCTCTATATGGCCGAATTGCCAACTTGGAAATTCCAAAGAATTCTCACTCAATTTTAATCATACCACACCTCATACAATCTCATTATATCAACATATCATCATCCAACAACTCACCACTAAGATCCTAACACATTTTCCATGTTCAAAGTTATGACAACCAAAAATTTCACTAAGTTAAAATTCATATTTTTCACCTAAAATTTTCATGGCATTTCTAGCTCAAACACATCATTCTAAGACATTATCATCTAATACACATTTTTCATTTGAGCTCTCTAACATCACACATCAACAATCAAAGGTTTAAGGTTCAAAAATCATTCACCACATTCAACCATTTAAAATGCAAGAAAACTCACCCAAATGCAAGGTACAAGGCTCCTCCTAACTATACTCCACCATTGGAGCACCAAGAAGCTCCACGAACTCAACTTTTTCTTCAAAATCCAAATATGAGTTTGGCCCAGATCTCCCCAAATACGCGGTTTCAAGGCCTAAGAGTGCTACCAATGTGTTTAGAAGGTCTTTTCCAACAAATTTCAACACAAAGTTTGCAAGATTTGGTGGAGAAATGAGTGATTTAGGAGAAAAGAAAAGAAAAAGGTGAAGAGGCCATGGGAGGGCTGTTTGCGCGGCCAAGGAGAGAGAAAGGAGTGAATAGTGAAGAGATGATTTGGCTTAAGTGGAATTTGAGTGGGGTGGGTCCCACGCCACCTCACGCGACTTAAAACTCGTCCGAACTTTCAGTAAACGTCCAAAAATTCACAACCTATTTAGAAACTCTAATTTTTAACATTAACCATTGTCCTTTAATTATACTTGATCAGATGAATCTGGAGTTTTCCGGTCGTTCGGAGAAAACACTATTTTAAGTTGTTACGCGCGCCATTGGCACGCTTCCCCAAACTGACTTAATTTCATCAAATATTATTAGAAATCATATTTCCTAGTTCTATAGACCATTTATAAATCATATTTGAAACCTAGAGCTCAAAATCCAATTGGCACGTTTTACGGTGCAATCGTACCGCGGTATTTTTACCCGCAAAAAATACTATTCACTGATTTCTCTGAAACTTGCCTAACCACTCAATTTTTTGTTCTGAATCCATTTCCAGGATTATTTTTACCATCTGAGACCTTCTACTCAATTTTTATCTTCCTAGGGTTGTGTGCATGGCTAATTACCGTTTTGCCATTTCTTTATATTTTGGCCTTATACTCAGGATTTTCATTAATCCCTCTTTTTAATTCTCATTTAATATTTTATGCGAGGTGTTATATCTACTACCAAAATAAAATAATAAAAAATTAAAATTTTAGGTCTAATTGGTCCCCCAAACGTGAATGAATACAAACGCTGTAGACATTGGAAGCCATTTCAAAAGGGTTTAAATAAATTGATAGAAAAATTAAAAATTTTGAAGGGAAAGATGAACAAAAGCGAATCAATTGAAGCCAAGATAGGGAAAGTAATAGATCGCTAAAACACATCAAAACAAGTACGAGAAAGATAGAGTCATATAGAAACCAACAAAGCACGTGTACTTACAGATATGAAAACATAACAGGTAAGGTAGAGAACCCTTGTCTTCTCAGAATCATATGCAATCTTTGAAGCCTTCGACTCTCTCTCTCTCTCTCTCTCTCTTGTAGGTTGCAACCCAAGCTCGACAATTTCGTTTCTTTTGGAGCAATTCTTGGAAATACATTTTAATCAGAAAAGCGTCTAAAGATTAATTTCCCAACACGAGGAATATACCGGGCAGATACCGAAAAGATAGTTTTTATTGTATGCAACATAAGCAAATATATGTGTTTCTAAAATTAAAAAAATCATATTGTTGTTTTCATCTATTAGGAGATGTAGAGATAGCCTTCAATCCGCATGTCAATTGTGCATCACATAAGAGAATAAAAACAGATGCTACTCCACTCAATGCACACCAACTAAGCGTTCATCAGGATTTCGATTGGGTCAAGCTTTTGGAGAATCTTTATCTTAACATCCCACGGAAGATCGCAGGTTTGAATGTGAAGACCACGACATTGATGAAAGTGCTGAGAAAATGAATTCCCCTAAAAACCTAAGAAGGGTTTTTGGCTTAAGAGCAGCTTTGACTATAATTAATACCATGCTCGGAATTAGTTCCATAGTCCCTAAAAAAATTGAAGCATAGGAAGAGGGAAACGACTCACGTCCAATAACCAATTAGGGTTTGGAAAAATGAATAATGTTTTTACTCAATTATGTTATATTAAGGTTTCAAAAAAAAAAGTATTTTAATAAATTTATCCTAAAAAATGAGGAATGGATGTGAGTTAATTCTAAATAATATAAATCTCTAGTTACCATTTTATCCTAAAATTAGATTCCATCAATCTTTATACCCTAATGGCCTAATCTATACCCTCATAGTCTAGAATACAAATTCTATTACCCTCGTAATCTAGAATACCAATCATGTCATGTGTTCAGAATAAATGTTTGAAGTGCACTAACTATAACTTGCAACCAATAAGAGTTTTATTAACGACTGTTTAAAAAACAACAGCGTTTATTTGACTTGGACCAAATAGATTTTGCCTAGCATAAATAATAAACTGTAATTATTTTCGTTTAATTATTCATGGACTAATACAATGATTCAGTCGAGTTGAAAAAGAGTACAAGGACAACAAATCTTTTTATATTAAATTTTTAACACAATTATTCGAATTTGAGATTACTAATTAAGTTGAAATAACCCGTACTAATTCACCAACGTGGTTGGTGGTGGATTGAAGATTTTATATCTAAATAACTGTTTCGGATGGCCCAACAACACAGTGGCCCAATGGTCCAGGCCCAATCTCAACTCCCTATCCATGTACGTCAGCCCTATCGACTGTCAACCCTCCCAACCATCAAGGGGGTAACACCCTCTAGGGGAAACACCAAAATGTTCTATTTCGGGACCCCAATCCCCAAAGGTAATCGCCCCCAGATGCCATAAGAGAAAACTGTCCCTTTGTCACATGCTGATATATATTTAGTAATTCTTGAATCAAATAGATATGGTGAAATGGGTATACAGTTGATTTTTTTTTATTTTTTTTGGTAATTGATATATATTTTTTTAATAAAAAGTAGATGTAATTTTTATTGGGCCTATAATAGAGTTAATTTAACTAATAAATATTATATGTATTAAAAATATATTTTGAATTTTAATAAATAAAAATATATAAATAAAATGAAAATTTTCTCAAAATATTGCTTAAAATTATAAGTAGCATATACATAAATTAGTTTAAGTATAATATAAAAAATATAGATTAAAAGAAGAAATTATGATGGAAATATGAACAGTTAATTTAAGATAAATTAAATTTGAAGTTTAGAAAAACTTAAGAATGAATATGTGCCAATCTTTAAATGAGTGTAAAGTGCAAACCAGTAAATTTAACAACTTTTACTTTAACTCAATATATAAGAATAAATTATTTTAATATAAACCTATTTATATCATTTAATGGCATGTTATTATATAGTTAAGGGCACGTTTACCTTTTACCAAAAAAAAAAAAGGGCACGTTTGTTTGGTTTTTTTAATTAAAAATATATTTAAATAATTTATAATGATTAAATAAATTTCCCAGAAAAGCTATTTTAGTATTGCTCTAATAAGTTAAAATAATACCTTTAAAAAACGTTAAACTAATTATATCATAAAAAAGTTTTTTTTTTTTTTTGTTAAATATTACAATCGGTTTATGCTTAACAACTAGTTCGATTCGGGCAGAACTCGAGATTAAGGTTTTAAATCCCTCTCAAATACGGTACTGAAGAGGATCGAACACATGCTCTCATCCCTACCTAAAACCGACAAAACGGGCTCGGCTCGGCAGGGCGGGCTGAGTTTTTCAACCCATCTCAAAAACGGGGCGGGGCGGCTCTTTTTTGGCGGGTTGATGGCGGGCATAGGCGGGTCGAGGCGGGTCAGTGTAAAATCGGCAAGGACCCACCTAAAGCCGGCAAAACGGGTTCGGCTCGGAGGGGCGGGCTGAGTTTTTCAACCAATCTCAAAAGTGGGACGGGGCTGACTCATTTTTTGGTGGGTTGATGGCAGGCATAAACGGGCCGAGGCGGGTCAGTATAAAATAGGTTCAGACTGGCGAGACGAGACGGGTTGAATCAATTTTTGACGGGTTGATGGCGAGATGGGATGTTCTGCCACTTTGCCACCACTATCCCCACCTACTCAATTTTATTAAAGCATAATCAAACCCTATAGCACTACACACTATATGATTAGACATAATATAAAAATGTTAAAGAGTTATGATGAGTTATGGAATTATCATAAAATAATTATAATTGATATTAAAAATTTAATTATTGAATAATAATTTGTATAACTAACGTGACTGATGCAAGAGCATCATTTCCTTCTTGAGTAACAATATCTCAAATAATTTTCATTGAAGTGATTAAGAATTAAGCAGAAAGAAAAATTTGGCGTGCTTTGGGTCTAAATAAGTAAAAAAAATTAAAAAATTGTTTCATTACTTGTTTTTTATTCTATTAATTTGAAAATTTATTTTTCATATTTTACTTTTAAAAGAAAAAATAAAAATTATGTTTTAAATGTTGTTATCATGATTTCTCTATTTTCATTTTCAAACCTCTAAAATAAAGTTTATCAAAAACAAAAATTATTTTATAAAAAAAACTTTATAAAACAATTAAAAACAAAAACAGACGACACTTTTTACAATAGCGGAATGATAACAACCTACGAAACACGGACAACAGTGTTTTATTTGAAAAATAAGTATCGGTGTCCGACACGCGGTTAATATTTTTGGACACGTTGACTATCACGACACGCGATTTTGACCATAGCGATTTTGACCATATCCGACACGGTCAAATGGTAGAAACGTAATTTTTTGAAAGTTTTATAAAATTAAAATAATTCTAAAATAAAATAAAAATAAATTGTAAGAAGAGGAAGAATGAAGAAGAATGCGAACGACGATGAACAAGATGTCAGCCATGAAGAAATGCTCTTCAAATCAGTCTGGTGGTTCGTCTATGCCAAGATCTCATGTTTCATTGTCTTCTTCGCCGAAATCATATTCGGTCTGGGTTGGGATGTAAAGAAGTGATGATGAAAAGGGAGAAAAAAAAAAGAAAAAATAATAAGAGTTACTTTGGAGGCGAAGAAGAACGTGAAGGAAAAGGATGCTGGTTATGATGATGCTCTCATAGATGACTATTGATAGTAAAAATCTGAGTTATGTGGTTGTCTTCTTCTCAACCACTTGTTTTTTAACCCTGGTTCTAATCCATGGTTAAGTTGACACCACTTGAGATTAGATGTGAGCATGTGATGTGACTAATAAGCCTCACCACTTGTTCTAATGTGACTGAGCTACGGAAATCAGATTTTTTAAATAAAGACAATAATGACTTATAGACTATAGTATACCAATTGTTGAGCTGTAGTCTGTAGGTTGTAAAAATTATTTATATAGTTTTAAATAGAATATGCATAATACTTTATAATATGGGATATTTATTATTACAACCCATCTCTATTCTTACAAAAATAACATCAAGTGATTCATATGTTATATGTATTAAATATAAACTATATATATATATATATATATATATATATATATATATATATATAGGATGGATATTATTACTACTAAATTTTTTTACTACCAACTCACTACTTATCTAATCATCATTGGATTAACATTTTTTTTAATATTTTCTCTCTTTAATTCAATGGTGATTAGATAGATAGTAAGTTAGTAGTAGAAAAATTTAGTAGTAAGAATATCCTTCCTATATATATATGTATATATATATATATATCTATATATACATATATATTATTTAATATCAATACGTGTCCCAACGTATCAAAATTTAATATTTTTAGAATTAACGTGTCGGAGTGTCATGTCGTATTATATCCCGTGTCCCGTGTCCGTACATCATTGATAACAACAATATGAAACAGAACGAAATGAATACTTTACCTTATTTATATGTAAACGACGAAAGGTAAAATAATGAATATGTGAGTTTTATTTATATATAAATCATTTTTTAATTTAGAAATTACTCTAAGTCTCTAATCTGAATTGAGTTTCGTAAATTTATTTAAAAGAGTGAAGAATTTTCTGTGCTAATTTTTTCTATTCACAAAACATTAAATTAAAAATCTTACACAAATTCCTAATCAATTTTTTTTTTTTGGTAAACAAATCCTTATTATCATTTTAGTATAATAATTTTTGCAAATGAAGAAATCAATTATTGTAAGTACATTTTAAATGGGAAAGTGTCTACAAATTAATTTTCCAACACGAGGAATATTCAAAAAAGACAGATTGTCTGTATGCAACAAAAGCAAAGATATATGTTTCTAAAAGTCATAAAACTTGGCTTGATTTTAAATTTGAAGTCCATAGCCGAATAAATATGGTGTATGCACACCGTAAGTGTTGTTTTCAGCTTCTCAAACATTATTTTCATATAGAATTATTGTATTGGCAGTTATACTGGAAATAATCTTATCTCTACAATTTAAAATTAGGTCATTTTAAGTGACAAAAATTATTAAACTTACATGACTAATTAATTTATAATATTTTTCTAAACCAGAGAAAGAGGAGTGTGGGGGAGGTGCCTTGCGCAAGAAAAAAGAAATTATCACCCAAAGGATGTAGTTTTGGGTTCCAGAAAATAAGGTCATATCATCTCACATGATAAACAATAATTCATTTTCCATTGCATGAGATGATTTTCAGTATTTAAAAATCTGGCCCGGCCATTCACCCTGCCAAGGTCAGGGGTTATGTGGTCACGGGTTCAACCGGGGTCATTACGCTGACCTGATTTTATATATTAAAAAAATAAATATATTTATCCTATATAAAAATATTAAAAAATAAACTACCAATCATCAAAGATTCAAAATATATTTAACATAATTCACCAATTACAACCACAAGTCAGTATTACACAACCTAATTAAAGTATCAAGATACCAAAGTACAATACTCATATTCTAATGAAGTCACTACATTGACCCGTTCTGCCTCTTTTGAGAAGGTCCCTAATAAAGGAAAATTTAAAGGAAGTAAGAATGAGTTTTTGTTTTCCATCGACGACCGTAAGGATTTCATTTCAATGGATAAAATTCTTATATTTTCTAGAAGATTCTCGGCAACGAGGTGAAGATTGAAGACATCTAGGTCGCTGGGAGAGAAGAGAACGATTGGATTTAGGTTTGCAAGCATTTTTATTTTTTAATAAAATGATGTTGTTTCATGGAAATTAAAAAAAAATATGCAGTGACCCCCTTTGACCCCTCTGACCCGGGAGTCACTGAAAACCGACCGGGTTTTGGGGGTCAGAGGGGTCGATATGCATATAGGGTCCAACGTGTGACCCCAACCCTCAGAGGGGAGGGGTCAGGGTTGATCCAGGTCAACCCGGGGTGGGATGGAATTTTAAAACCCTGATAATTTTGTGTCATGTACACACAAAAAAGTGGGCGGATTAGTGGGTCTCTTCACCTTTTTATATGTACATGAATAACATGAGATATAATTTTCTATGCAACATAAGAAAGGTACAAAATCATTTTATACCCAATTAATTAAGTTACCCTCTTAATATTATGGGCTTGTAATTTCTCATGTTGCATGAGAAATGCAAGATTCCCAAAGAGATGGAGCCACTTAAAGAAAAAAATAAAAAATAGATAAGTGATTGGCACAGACATCGAATTCGATAAGAGTGGTAGGAGATGAGATTTCTCATGCAACATGAGAAATCTTTTTCCCTAATATTATTTATATCTAACTATTCTAATTGTATAGATAGATGAAGAATTAGATCCAAGAGACTTCTAACTAATATTTGAGTATTCTTATTCTTACGAAGGACTGATTGTGTCCAAGGTTGCTTTCAAAAAGAAAGCCAATCCTTCACGCTATGAAAAGTAAAAGCCTTTGTTGACTAGTTGACTTCTCACTTTAAGATCAAGTGAAAGCATAGCCTCTTCAGTCTATGCACATCACATAGTGGAACATAATGGGTTTCTCTATTTTCCACCTTATCTCATTGTTTCTTCTTTGGTCTTCCTTGCTTCAATCATCCCATGCCATTAAAAAGGCAAGCTCATTTTCCATTTAGCATCAGTTTTTTTTTTTTTTTTTTGCTAATTTCAGGCTTATATAGTACTGAACTTGCAATCACAAACCATCAGAACATTTGTAACTAGTTCTTTAAGTAGCTGATTATGTTATATTTTTCTTTTCAACTTCTAAATATATAATAAATTTGGTTATGCTTATACACTTCAATGTTTTGAAAGTTCTTCTTTATTTTGTTGCAGTCTTACATTGTATACTTAGGATCACATTCTCATGGTCCAAACCCTTCAGCAAGTGAACTCGAGTCAGCAACAAATTCCCATTACAAATTATTAGGCTCACACTTGGGAAGGTATAGAATCCAATTACAAACTCCTTTTGAATGTTATATAATTGGACAGATGAAATTGAATACTCAAATATATGATTCCTTCACAGCCATGAGAAAGCCAAAGAAGCTATATTTTACTCTTATAATAAACACATCAATGGTTTTGCTGCTGTACTTGAAGAGGAACAAGCAACAGAGATAGCAAGTAAGTGAATCACATGTACCGTCATCCAAATATTGTGTTGTTTTTGAAGATTAAGGGTCGACCAGTTCAAATACTCACTTCGTGAGTGTCTGGGGAAGGGAATACTCTAGGCAGTCTTTTCCCTGCTTTTTGCAGAGAGACTGATTCGAACTCGCGACCTGACACACTACGGCAAGCAAGCTTACCGCTGAGTCAAACCGGCCCTTCACTTAAAAGCTTAAGTTGATTAAGTTATATTTTTTGAAGATTGAAAAACAAAAAATCAAGTCATTTTGAATCTGTTAGAGAAATATGTAAGTCATTGATGGGCCTTCACTTAAAAGTTTAAGTTGATTAAGTTAATGGTTTTTATGTATTTCTAACACGCCTCCTTACACGAGATTCTATTGGACTTGAAAGATGAACAATATACAGACTCATTCCACTTGAATAAAAAATATTGTGTTGTTTTGATGGGTGCAGAAAATCCAAATGTAGTGTCTGTTTTTATGAACAAAGGGCATGAACTACAAACCACAAGATCATGGGAGTTTCTTGGGCTAGAGAGTAATGGAGTGGTTCCTAAAAACTCCATTTGGGAGAAGGCAAGATATGGTGAGGGTGCAATCATTGCTAACATTGATACAGGTCAGTTTCTTATCCTCATAGTCAAGGTCAATTTTCTGTTAAATTTTCAAAATAGGAGGCTGCTTCTTGTTTTTTTCCCAAGAAAAGTATTTTCTTTTTTTAATGCAGTTGTATAGGATAATGTGTGGGTCACATTTGTTTTGTTTTTTTTATAAGTTTGTCAATTATGATTATCTATATTGGAAATTGTGTTAATTTTTTTTCCTTGACTCCGGAACAGGTGTTTGGCCTGAATCTAAAAGTTTCAGTGAAGAAGGAATGAACCCTGTCCCATCAAGGTGGCGTGGGATTTGTCAACTTGATAATTTTAGCTGCAATAGGTTTGTCCTCTATATTTTCACCTCATGAAACATTTAATTGGCTTAGAACTAAGAAGGTTATATTCATGTAAATCTAAGGACAAAGATCAAAATGTCACCCTTAGGCATTTTAATTTTCAAAATGCCTCAATTCAAAAATAAAATATCAAAATGTCATACTTGTTAGTTCCAGCAGATCCGGTTTGATCCGTTATTTCTGACAACGGGTCCCGCATGACACGTTTCAAACTGACAGTATTTTTTTATTTAGTTAGGTTATTATTTTGTCACATATCGCCTTGAAAAAATGCATTGGGACATAATGGATCCTAAATCATAGCATTTTGATATTTTAATTGTGGAACTGTGGCATTTTCACAATTAAAATATCAAAATGTGGCTTCCCCAAACTCTATCTCAAAGGAAGAAAAGGTTAAGAATAAATAAATAAAAAGAAATAAAATTTGGAAAATTAATTTTTTTTTTTCCAAGTTAGAGAAAAAGAAGTCAAGAGCACAAATTCTAACTCTCAACAATGCTTTCATGCTTAAAATAATCAATAAAACCCATTACTATATAACATGGTCAGGTAATCCAAGTGTTATTCATTGATAAATCATGACTATAAATACAGTTCCACTTGATCTTGAAGACTTGATCACCCCAATATGCAAACACAGTCAAGAATAGAATGCAATGTGATAACTGATAACCTTTTGTTAATTCAAGAGAAAATCTGTTACCTTTTGTATTTATGCTATGTACAAAATCACGCAGGAAACTGATAGGAGCAAGATTCTTCAGCAAAGGTTATGAGTCAAAATTTGGAAAACTGAACACATCCCTTTATACAGCACGTGATGTATTAAACCATGGAACCGCAACTCTGTCAATTGCTGGAGGTAACTTTGTTCAAGGAGCAAGTGTTTTTGGCTTTGGCAATGGCACTGCAAAGGGTGGTTCCCCAAGAGCCCATGTTGCAGCCTACAAGGTATGTTGGCTTGGGACCATTCAGATTGAATGCACTGATGCAGATATCATAGAAGCTTTTGAGGTTGCTATAAGTGATGGGGTTGATGTAATTTCCTGTTCCCTTGGTCATCCTACTCCTAAAGAATTTTTTGAAGATGGGGTTTCCATAGGGGCCTTTCATGCAGTTGCCAATGGTATAATAGTAGTTGCTTCTGGAGGCAATAAGGGACCAGAACCTGGAACCGTAACTAATGTGGCACCATGGCTTTTCAGTGTTGGTGCTAGCACAATAGACAGAGATTTTGCTAATTACATAGCTCTTGGTGACAAGAAGCACCTAATGGTATCATTTTTTTTTTTTGTACTTTTGTTTCTTCATTTCAGTTTAGGTCCATAGTTGTGTGTTGTTGAGATTGTTGAGATATATAGTCCTACATTGGTTGTATGGGCAACTAATGTGGAGTTTATAAGGCCTTGGGCACTCCCACCCTTTGAGCTAACTTTTGAGGTGGTGTATCTCAAGGTTCTTTACATGGTATCAGAGCGTTCGAAATCTCACCGCCTCCCACTTTCTTTGTTGTGGAATTTCCACATGTAGGTGGGCTTGTATGTTGTCCACTCTTCAAGCCCAGTGGCTATCGTGTGAGGGGCGTGTTGAGATATATAGTCCTACATTGGTTGTATGTGCAACTAATGTGAAGTTTATAAGGCCTTGGGCACTCCCACCCTTTGAGCTAGCTTTTGGGGTGGTGTATCCCAAGGTTCTTTACAGAGATATGTTACACCATTAATATAGTCTCACCCAACAGCTTAAGCTTTTGGTTGAATTGGTTCTTTATATGGTATCAGAGCCTCGTGTCCCGGGTTCGAACCTCACCGCCCCTCACTTTCTTTGTAGTGGAATTCCTTTCTTCGCACAGGTAGGTGGGCCTGTGCATTGTCCACCCTTCAAGCCCAGTGAATGGGCTCTCGTGTGAGGGGGCGTGTTGAGATATATTAAACCATTAATATAACCTCACCCAACAACTTAAGCTTTTGGGTTGAATTGGTTTTTACACGTGTAATTGTAAAGATTCATTTTAACCAAGAGTTTATGCTGATAGGTGAAGGTTTCATTAATGATTTTATATTATATTACTCTAAAACATCTCCTTACACAAGAGTCCATTATGACTAACAGTTTAAACTTTTAAGTGAAGTTCACATTGATGATTTTATATTAGATTTCTCCAACTGTAATAAGTTTTGGGTGTGCTTCAAATTGAATCTAACTTTTCTTAAAAAACAAAATAAACATCATAGAATGCTCTAACTTTTTTTCTACATATTTCAATTTTGACTGCCAGGGAACTAGTCTTTCAACTGGCTTGCCATCTGAGAAGTTCTATTCTTTGATCAGTTCTGTAGATGCTAAAGTTGCTAATGCAACAATTGAAGATGCGTAAGTTCAAATGTTCCAATAGAGTCATTTCAATGTGTCTAGTTTTTGTATATATAATTATTGTTTCTTGGTATATTATTTTTTCATGATTTCTTGCAGTCAAATCTGTAAGAATGGAACTCTTGATCCTAAGAAGGCAAAGGGAAAAATCTTGGTTTGCCTCCTAAGGGAGACTCTTGGATTATTTTATGCGGAGGAACAAGCTCTTTCTACAGGGGCAGTAGGACTAATTTTGGCAAATAATAAGAAACGTGGTAATGACATTATAGCATATGCTCATTTGTTGCCTACTTCCCACATCAATTACACAGATGGTGAATATGTTTATTCCTACATCAAAGGCACCAAGTAATTTTTTATCTTTCTCTTTCACCAATCCTTTTGGATTCAGAAATGCCAAAAACAGTTTCTAGTTTCTAGAAAATAATTAATCAATCTATATATATCTATGCATATATTGCAGGACCCCCATGGCTTACATGACCAAAGCTAAAACTCAACTAGGAATAAAACCAGCTCCAATAATAGCTTCATTTTCATCTAGGGGACCTAACACCATACAGGCAAATATCCTCAAGGTTGTTTCATTATTTCACCACCAACTTTGCCATTAGTTCCTTGAAATGCTTCTTAAGATGACTTTCCAATTTCAACTTTTGTTTTCATTTTCAGCCTGATATCACTGCACCAGGTGTGGACATTCTTTGTGCATCCTCAGAAGCTGTTAGTCCAACTGGTCTTGCATCAGATAATCGCAGGATTCCATATATTATAGGGTCAGGAACTTCTGCATCTTGCCCTCATGTCTCTGGCATCATTGGCCTTCTCAAAATACTTCATCCCAATTGGAGTCCTGCAGCCTTAAAATCTGCAATCATGACTACTGGTACATATGCAATACACAAGTCTTTTAGATATCACAAAGATCTAATCCCTCAAAATGTGATATATTTTTGTGCAGTATAGTTATTCCTACACCTGAGACCTTCCATACACAAGTTAATGATATTTAAATTTTTAGTTAATAATGTATGTTGATTGATTATTGAATTAGGACTTGATAAGGTGGGAACAAATTACTACTACTTCAATAACCGATTGATACACCATGTTACTACTACTTCAATAATTTACACATGTTAACATTTTCATATTATATTTCTATCACGTCCCTTCATACAAGAGTTTATTGGCTTGAAGGATAAACAATATACAGATCCACATATCTCTGTCAAGAATTTTCACAATATTTATCAAAAGGTTATTAAGAAGTGTTGAGATATATAAAACCATTAAAAAACCCTCACCCACCAGCTTAAGCTTTTGGGTTGAATTGGTTCTTTACATGGTATCAGAGCCTCGTGTCCCGGGTTCGATCATCGTCGCCCCCCATTTTCTTTCAAATGGAATTTCTTTGTTCGCACAGGTAGGTGGGCTTGTGCATTGTCCACCCTTCAAGCCCAGTGGGCTCTCGTGTGAGGGGGCGTGTTGAGATATATAAAACCATTAAAAATCCCTCACCCACCAGCTTAAGCTTTTGGGTTGAATTGGTTCTTTACAAGAAGAATGAACTACAACAATGATCGAATTCTAGATCAACTTGGCAGATGAATATTTGATATTTCATGTTATATTTCTAACAAACTTCACAAAATGCAGATGAATATTTTATATTTCATATTATATTTCTAACAAACTATATAAAATTTATGCACTTTTCAGCAATGACACTAGATGACAACAACCGACAAATTTTGGATCAATCCAAGGAAGAAGCAACTCCATTTGCTTATGGTGCAGGACACATTCAACCAGAACTTGCAATGGACCCTGGACTTGTATATGATCTAAACACTTCTGATTACTTGAACTTCCTATGTGGTCATGGTTACAAGCAGACACAAATTAGGATGTTTTCTATGAAGCACCACACTTGTCCTAAATCTTACAGCATACTAGATTTTAACTATCCTTCAATCACAGTGCCTAATCTTGGGAAACACTCTATAAAAGTTACCCGTACAGTTACAAATGTTGGCACACCAGGAACATATCATGTGTATGTCAAGGCACCTTATGGGGTTTCAGTTTTGGTTGAGCCAAGATCCTTGACATTCAATAAAGTTGGTGAAAAGAAGACATTCAAGGTTATTTTGAAGGGCATAAAAGTACACAAACATGCATCAGGTTATGTGTTTGGGGAGTTGTTGTGGTTAGATGGAAGCCACAAAGTTAAGAGCCCTCTTGTAGTGAAGCATAACTAGAAGAAGCATTGGTTTTCTGGTCAGAAAATGCAGTGTCTTTCTTTCTATGGGAAAATATCCAAATGAATCTTTGGATAAATAGTGGACTATTATATTACATTAGAAATAAAAAAAGAAAATAAATAACATATGGTCAACTTCACATAATATATATATATATATATATATATATATATATATATATATATATATATATGGGGTCAATTTTCTTGGCCCTCATTTTATTTTGTTATGAATTATGCTTATTTATGTATTGAACCTTGCTTAAAGTTTACATAAGAATCTCAATAAATTTTCAATGTTCATGTGCTATATATTCCCTTTTTAAAATTAGAAACAAGTTCTTCACATGATATTAACAAAGATAAGGATAAAATAAATATAGTTAGGTTAGATGAGTTATATTATTTTTATTTTGGGAAAATATTTTCTCATGTTGCATGAGAATTCAATTCTCATGTTGTGACCCTTCGATTTGCGTGCAAAACTTTTCTTTTCTTTTTTCTTTTTTAATAAATGTGGGATCCACCACTAATTGAGTCACAACATGAGAATTGAATTCTCATGCAACATGAGAAAATCAAATCCCTTTTATTTTAGTAAATAATGCGTATTATATGAAGAGGGTTATTAAACTTTTGCATTGGGAGACATTTTTGTCTCATGCAGCAAACACAATTATGTGGTGGGCCTATTGTTTATTAAACAAATGAATTTATAGGGGAAAAAATATTCTCCAATAACATAAGAGTTATTTTTCCAATTATACGAATACTCAATAAAATTCTTGTATAGACGTTGTTTATATATATATGTGAGAAAAATATTTCTCCAGCAACTTGAGATAAGTTTATCTCCGGGCATCTCAAAATTACGTCGTTTTGTTTATTTATTTCCTTATACTAATTTATTCACCTTTGAATGGTTATGATTCCTTTTTTATCTCTCTTCCTTTATCAACATTAATCCATCTTTGTACGGTTATGATTTAGTAGCCAGAGATAACTTAATCTCCAGCAGCTTGAGAAATGATAAGTCCTATATGGGCTTATCGTTTCTCAAACTGCTTGAGATAATTTTATCTATGGCTACTAAATCATAACCGTACAAAGATGGATCAATGGTAATAAAAGAAGAGAGAAAAAAAAGGAAACCATAACCATTCAAAGATAAATCAATTAATATAAGGAAATAAATAAACAAAATGACGTAGTTTTGGGGTCGCCAGAGATAAACTAATCTCAAGTTGCCGGAGAAATATATATATATATATATATATATATATATATATATATATATATATATATATATAGGGAAAAACTACTCTTATGCTACATGTGATAACGTTCTATCTTACACACCATTCGATAACTGTGCCACCTTTTTTTTTTCTTTTCTTTTTTAGATGGTGGAGCCCACAAATTTATCTCTATGAGATGAGATAACTTATTTCCTTTAACATTAGATTAATAAAACCCATATATATATGGGAAAAACATTTCTCAAGCTGTTTGAGATAAGTTTATCTCCACCCACTCCAAAACTACGTCGTTTTGATTATTTATTTCCTTATATTTATTGATTCACCTTTGAATGGTTATGATTTCCTTTTTCTCTCTTCCTTTATCACCATTGATCCATCTTTGTACGGTTATGATTTAATAGCCGGAGATAAAGTTATCTCCGGCAGCTTGAGAAATGATAAGCCCTATATATATATAGGTAAAATCATTTCTACTTATGTAAAGTAACGACAAGTGTATGGTTAAGATTCCCCACATTTAATGCTTTCATCTTTTGTATGGTTATGATTCCCGGCATTTAATGCTTTCAAATATATATATGATAAGTATTTGATTGCTGCACGTATAACAGTTGCAGAAATGTAAACCCCATATATATATATATATATATATATATATATATATATATATATGAGATAAGATCCTTTGACACCGGTGTCAAATTTGAAATTTGACACCTCATCTAACAGCCATTAGATAAAAAAAGATCAACGACTCTGATTTGCAAGCAAGTGACATCATTGATCTTTTTTTATCTTACGGTTGTTAGATGAGGTGTCAAAGGATCCTACCTATATTATATATATATATATAGGGGCAGGATATTCTTACACTAGTGTAAGAGTTAGAAGTCTTACACTCAATCTTGATCATTTATCTACTTGTATCCAATGGCTCACATTACTAAAAAATTAGAGCCCTTAGATATAAGTGGAATCAATGGTCAAGATTGAGAGTGTAACTTACACTGGTATAAAACGATCCTGACCCTATATATATAGAGAGATGGGGTAGGATCCTTTAACACCTTATCTGAGAGCCGTTAGAGCAAATAATTTAGGGAAAATGATAAAGTCATAATTAAATACTTTATATTTAATTAATACTTTATGTTTATTTTCACATTTGTATGGTTATGATAAATTTAATACTTTATATTTATTTTCACCTTTGTATGGTTATGATTTCTTATGTTTAATGCTTTCAAATATGGGGAATCATAACCATACAAAGATGGAAATAAATATAACCGTTGGATCAACATAATCGATCTAACGGTGAGATTGATTGATAGTAATATTGTAATATTGGTAGTAACACAACTTGATTATCACAATATCCTTCCCCTAAAAAAATTTAATAACGTATGCCGCTTTTATATTGAATTTAACCGGTTGGAAGACTTTCATATTTTCATAATTTTCCATGTATTTATTTTTTCTCTTATTCACATGTATGCAACTTATTTTTATTTATAGTAAAGTGTTTATATTTATTTTAATTTAAAATAAAAATTTATAATCAGTATCCTTAAATTTTGAATCAATGACCCACTAGTTGAACTAATGACATAATAATCCAGCACTCTGACCGATTTGATAACCGGATCGATTTTTAAATCATTGTTATGTGCTACCATAGTACATAGTGTAATTTGACCAATCATTAAGTCAAGTCACATGACATCCGCTTAACCCATATATATATATATATATATATATATATATATATATATTGTGAGGTAGGATCCTTTGACACCTCATCTGAGAGCCGTTGATCTTTTTTGAAATTTGATCCTACCTCATATCTATCTATCTATATTATTCTAAAGTAAAACCGTTTATTGGAAACTTTTATGATGTGTCGCATTCTCCTTGAATCTGAGGTTTGTGTTCACACCTACAAAAATTTAAAAAGTTTCCTGTTTTGGTAGGCATTTGAAATTTGAATTTCGGTAATTAAATAAATAAATACAAAATAAAAATATTATGTAAGTCCGAAAATATATTAGTGGCATACATCCAATTTAAATCCCACCTAATTCTTTTATTGGTAATTGATGAACGTAATAATTACTACTATTATACGTCATTGGAAACTGAAAGTAATTATTCAATGTTTTGAATGTCCCATTGTTATCATTTTTTAAATCCCACCTAAACCAGAGGCCTTCTCTCCCCATTGTTATCATTTTTTACATGAACCCTCCATTGTTCTCTGGTCGAATCATTCATCTTCTTCAGCATCTTGCATTTTTTTCCTTTTTCTTCTCATTCGTTGTTATTCCCTTCTTCTACTTCCTGCTTTAGTCATGTTCTCAAAATACGATTTTATAAAAGATCTAAATCCCTCTAAGGAGGATTAAGGTTAGGGTGTTAGGACTTGGAAGGTCCCTAATTATGAGAAAAAGGGATTTGATGACAATCTGGAGATGATTCTGGCAGATGAACATGTATTTTTATTTATTTTTGTTGCAAACTTTTTTTTATATTTTGCTCTCTTTTTTTCTAATTCTTCGATTCTTCTTGCTAATTTATGTTTGAATTATGTAGGGTTCTACGATCCATGCTACTGTCAGAGGGACTTTGCAAGTTAGAAAAAAAATTATAGAAGGGGAAGCGTACTTTATTAGAAATTTTGAAGCGTACTTTATTAGGACAGCGGGAAGAGGCCAAAAGAGGAAGATAGGTTGCATTCATGTGGCTACCCAGATGGGGAGGAAGAAGAAGATTGTAGATGATTATGTTGATGTTATGAGGATGAAAAGGAAAGGAAGTGAGTGTGACGAGTCCTCGAAATTGAAGAAGAGGTGTAGAGAAAATACTAAGATAGACTCAGCTGGTTCCTATAAGAGTAGGGTGGTAGGTTTTCCCACTGCTGCTCCTTATTCATCATCTCTGATGACAGCGGGAAGAGGCCTAAAGAGGAAGATAGGTTGCATTGATGTGGCTACCCAGATGGGGAGGAAGAAGAAGATTGTAGATGATTATGTTGATGTTATGAGGATGAAAAGGAAAGGAAGTGAGTGTGAAGAGTCCTCGAAATTGAAGAAGAGGTGTAGAGAAAATACTAAGATAGACTCAGCTGGTCACTACAAGAGTAGGGTGGCAGGTTTTCCCACTGCTCCTCCTTATTCATCATCTCTGATGATAGCGGGAAGAGGCCTAAAGAGGAAGATAGGTTGCATTGATATGGCTACCCAGATGGGGAGGAAGAAGAAGATTGTAGATGATTATGTTACCAGGGTGACGATCGGGCAAGGACAGTATGGATCTGTTAGGTTGTGTAGGTCTCTTGTTGGCGGCGCGGAGTATGCGTGTAAGACTCTGAAGAAGGGGGATGTGACTGTTTATAGGGAGGTGGAGATAATGCAGCACTTGTCTGGGCATCCTAGGGTTGTGACTCTGCTGGAAGTGTATGAGGAAGTTGATTGCTTTCATCTGGTGATGGAATTGTGCTCTGGGGGAAGACTCCTCGACCAGATGTTTAGGGAGGGCCCTTGTTCTAAACAACGGGCTGCTAATATACTTAAGGAAGTGATGTTGGTCATCAAGTATTGTCATGATATGGGAGTTGTGCACAGAGATATCAAGCCTGAGAATATTCTGCTTACGGCTTCGGGGGAAATAAAGCTTGCTGATTTTGGCCTGGCCATGAGAATTTCTAAGGGTAATATGTGAAACCTATTTGGATGATCTTCTTTTTTTGTTATCCTATGGTATATATATGTGCTAACTTCTATTAATAGAATCCTTACACAACCTGCCTTGTGTAAAATTCCATCATAGTCATTTTGTTAATAAAAAATGTCTAGGCAAAATGCAAGTGTTTCTGCATTTTGTGTATTTCTTTCTTTATGATTGTATTTACTTTACTCTTTTTCTTTTTTTAATTTCCTATGACACCATAAGCAAAAAAAAGTTTGAAGAAGTTCATCATGATGAGCTTTCAACTGAATTGTACTTTACTAATGTTACCCTGTACATAGGAGTAAAAATCGGGGAGTTCAGATGGTCATCTCCCTTAAGTTTACTATGTTTAGTATTCAAGTAAATTTGCAAGTGGTCTAAGCATAAGAGGTCCTAGAGAAAATGCTTATAATGGTTTGAAGCTAACCATTCCTACTCTAAGGTCACTTTGTTTAATTTTTAAGCATTTAAAAATATCAGTCATCCAATTGACATATATATATAAATATACACACATAAGTAAAAGATACATACATACATACATACATACATACATACATACATACATACATGAGTCATTTATGTTGTTTATGCATAGCCTCATTGTCTAGAAATTTGCATTGCAGGTCAAAACTTGACAGGTTTGGCTGGGAGCCCTGCATATGTTGCACCAGAAGTGTTGTTGGGTAGTTACTCTGAAAAGGTGGATATATGGAGTGCTGGAGTGCTCTTGCATGCTCTGTTGGTTGGTGTTCTTCCATTTAAAGGGGATTCACAAGAAGCAATTTTTGAGGCTATTAAGAATTCCAAGCTAGATTTCCAAACCGGGATGTGGGAATAAATATCTAAACCTGTACGAGATCTTGTTGGGAGAATGCTGACAAGGGATATTTCAGCAAGGATAACAGCTGATGAAGTACTTAGTAAGTTTATGATAGATTATTAATGTTTTGTAGCGTGCTTTATCTCTCTTCCTCGATGATGAAAAACACCAAAGACTTGTTGTATTTGGTTTGATTTTTGGTTTTTTAATCTTGAAATAATTAAAATTAGAAATTTCCAAGTTATTTTGAAAAGTATCTTTGCCTTTCGCATGAATTCTTAATAATAAGAAGGATTGCCTTGTTTTATTAACAAGATTTGCTGGTTCCTTTAGTGGCGGTTAACTGGTTATAGCCTATTGTACATTGTTTCTGGTTGGGATAACAGTGGGAATATGTTAATTCTCACCTACTTTTGTTAGTTTTTAATGTGTTCTTCTATGTGGTTGAGGCTCTCTTTTTCTCCCTAATGTTTTTAAACCAGAAATCAAATGACATTACTTTTAAGTTTTAAGAACTGTTCGATTGTTTGCATGTTAAATTAATATTATGTGGTTCAATTTCAGGACATCCATGGATATCTTTCCACACATAACGTATATTGAAGATGCTGCCCGTTGAATCAAAGTTGAATCAAAGCATTTTGACCTACTGACAGTTTGGCACCCCATAAACCACTATCTCTGCTACTTTAGCTGGGGTTTTATAATATACTTTGCCCAACACATTCTACAGTTGGCAAAAGTGGATTACATGTTGCTAACATCCCACATTAGGTTGACCTTAGTTTTATAATATATACTCCTGCAGTTCCTTTTTAGTTTGAGATCTAATTGTAGTCTTCTTTTTTTCCTCTAAATAATGATTACTGAGAAAACTCAGCTAGTTGTACAGAACCTGTAAATATGATAGTGTAAATATGATATTAATGTGTCACTGCATGTTTTTGATCTTGTTGGAGCATGATAAATAGAATGCTATGATTTTACTTCAATGAAAACTTGGCCTACTCATATTTTTGTGTGGAAGATTTTAATCCGAAACCATTATTAGGTAGATATTAGTATATTTCATTGCTCAATTTTTACATCACTTTTGGCTAGTCAATGCCATTGCGTTTCTGTTCCATATTCGGCTCAATTTATCTAGAAAACGGCAAAAAGTGACACCGTATAGTGGGGAGATGACTTCCCTTCTTAGCTTGGACTATAAAGTATAAACATCCCTTCATCACATTAAAACTAGTTTACCAGCCGATGATTCTTAATCTCTTTACAAAAACCAGCCGAATTCACGTGTTAGGGGCTTTCGAGCTAAACAATTTCACAAAGGGCCACCTCATGAACTGAAAGGATAGGTTGGTGATAGGAAAAGAACACTGGGCAAATTCTTAAGTAAGCAAACTATCCATCCTCTTTTTCTGGACATCTTGGACCAAAGGTACACTATGAAGAAACAGACTAAAGCAAAACTAATGACATGAACAATATGGTTTGAACCATTTTGGATGATGCTCTTATTCAATCTTCTTAAATTATGCTTCACTCCAGCTTGTGCCTTTATCATCGTCATTTGCTGTATTGAAACAGATAAGCTACAATGTTAACAAGACAGCTGGACATTTTCCTGCTAAAGAGGAGATATACTGATTAATCACTAGGAATTGAAATGCTAAAAACTAGCTGAAACATTTTTCCTCTTTACCCCTTTTTTTTCAAAAAAAATAAAAATGCAAAGATTCAAAATATAGATAGCAGCAGGCATGACATGGTCTTCCTTCCTTTTAAACTACTAAGATCCTTTTCTGACTAAGAAACGTTTCCAGCCATAGTTAGCATTCAGCTTTCAAAATCAAGATATCAAAATTTCAATAGTAAATCCATTTTGCCAGATGCTGGCAATAATACTAGGCAAAGTGTAGTCGTTTTTCCCACACAGAAAACTTGACTTCAAGCAACTAAAAACAAAACTACGTGAAACTGAGATTATTCAAGAAATTATATACCAGTTGTTCCAGAAATTCTTGCTAATAATTCGCTTCTGTTCCTATATCCTCGGCAACCTGTGTCAGAAATATTTGAAGTATATGAGAACAACGGAAGCAGAAAAGAAAAGAGAAAGAGGAAGGTAAGTTTCGAAACTAGTTTAATCAAACTAGTTTCAATAAAAATAATAATTTGCAGGATATAATTCAACAAGTCAAGCTGCCAAGATCGAAGTTTCTATAACTTGTAGTTGGAAACTTAATTTCCGATAATCATATATCAAAAATTAAAAAATTTCCGATAATCAAAGATTATACCTAAAATTGTTTTGTGGAAAGGGGAAAGAATAAGCTAGGCAGCATACATACAACAAGCTAATTCATACATTTCTCTTCATTGACAATTTTTATTTATTTTTTTGGTGCCAAGAATATGCATATATTTCTTCTCCAGGAATAAAGCAACCTCAAAAATGCAGTTGTTCCCCCTTCTGAGTTTCATGTTTTAAGATTTAACCTACAGCCACCAGTTGTTTTCCCAACCCTTTATTTTTAACATGGAATCAAGAAAAATAAAGCTAACAATTTAAAAAAAAATAAACCCTATTCTTAAAAAAAAAAAGGTGAGTGAAATATTATTTTTCATGTTGTATAAGATATCACGTAAAAAAAGGTGAGTGAAATTCATTTATTATTTTTTAATAGGACAAATGATTTCTCCAGTCAATAGAGATAAGTTATATCCGGTGAGCCCAAAATGACATCATTTTGTGGCAGAAATCAAGGTATTTTTGTAATTATAATATATTATAGGGTTATATTAGTCTTTATCACTATAATTTCTTAACTTTATAATCCAAAACGACGTCGTTTTGAGCTCACTAGAGATAAATTTATCTCCGGTGATTGGAGAAATACTTTTCTCTTTTTAATAAGTCTTACATTTTTTTGTTGCATGAAATAGTTTATATTATGTAACATAAGAAATAATATTCTCATAAATAAAATCAAAGATC